>JARWIR010000234.1:0-104863 GCA_029959085.1 Nemophila menziesii
GTATAATCATTTAACTAGGTGATGGTAGAATAGAAGTCAAGTTATTTTTAATAGGAATATTAGGCATCTATTCTAGCATCCACATTTATTTATAAAAAGTGTATATCCTAAAATATTTCTGCATCTCTAGTTTTACTATATATTTATTTTCTAACAACACGCATCTGTTAGTTAAATGATTCAATTAATATCTTATGAAAAAGGAATTTCACAATTTTGGCTCAAATGTTGACTACTTGGCAAAACACCAACACATTCTTGATAATATCGGGTTAAGGGGAAAACTTTTCCAAAATATAGGGATGCGCATAACAATATGACAAGATACCTTAGTACCACATTTTGTTAGGTTAACCTGAAAATAGTAACATGTCATTTACAATAAACTTAAGAGTTCAATTTAATCTATTAACTAAATTATCCTTTTTGGGGTGTATAAGTTTAACTAGATCTATTAGGATATCTCAATTTTCTCACTGAACTCTCTTATGGAGTAAAAAATATATCTATCACCTTTATTAGACCTACAAATATTAATCTTCATGTCAAGTTGATTTTAAATCTCAATTATAAGAAATTAATTTTACTTCATTTTTCCATCTTAGGAAATAAATGTTGGTAAACCTCGAGTAGTTATTTAGAAGGTTCGTATAGTACATATTACTTTCTTTATTAACGAATTTTTGAAGTCAGATAATTTAGATTGAAATAACTCTAAATTCTTTGTTTGTCTAGTGATCATGGGTTTAAAAGGTTTCTTATCATATTTGACCACTACATATATTTGGCATCATATAAATTATCGATATATTAAAAAAATTCAAGTCCAAAAAAAATTAATTTTTTAATAAAAACAAGACTAATCTATCATGCTATAAATTAATAGCTTCCACAATAAAGTGGAACTAGGTACATGCATAGTTACTAAATCGATAATTTTACAAATAGTTCCACGCTTTTATATTTTTTTCCAATAAAATCAATATTTCTGAATAAAATAATTTTTCCTGTGTAATAATTTATTTGAATATCTTTATTTAGAAAGGATCTTGAGATTAAATTTCTATTAAAGAGTGGAGACATATAAAAAATCATTTTAAAGGTAAGATTTTTATAAAACTGAGTATTACACAAATTTGTTTCTCGAAATATTTACATTTTTGTTTTGAATAAGGATCAAATGCTTCAAATTACATTCTGTGTGAAGGCAATAGTGAAATCTATTATATTCCAATAATCATCAATGGTTTTTTTTATCACTTTCTAGCTCGCTGGATTAAAGTTCTTATATATCTTTAACCCCTTCTATAGTTTCATTTCTAGTCTATCTATCTTGCTTTTGGGCTCTTTTAACAGGAAACGTAGGTTTCTTATAACAACCTCTTTTAACAGTGAATTGGCCTTCTTCCTGATGCTGATGCTGTTTCAGCCTATACCTCATGTAAATTTGAATTTGTAGCTCACCAGTTAATTAGTATATGCAATTTCTGATCCAAAATTCGCATCAGAAATATACATTTTTTGCTCAAGAACTTTGCTCGAATTTGTACCTGTGATACCTGCAATATTTGAGCTAATATTACTCGATGAATTTACCTAAATTTTTTACGTTGATCAACGTAGAAATAGTCGTAGTGCTGAAGTTTTTAATTCAGGGCTGTGATAAAAATAATTATTTCTCAGGTGCTCTATCACCTTACCATTTTGTAGATTAAGCATAACTTCTTTAAGCAAACTTTTGTGACATTGATTTCAACTAAAATTCATGCAAAAGATAGTACAGTCCATTATTCAGAGCCTTGTTATAATCCTTTTTCTTGTTGAAATGAAAAATCATCCAATCACTTGGATAAAAATTAATTGAATTCTTCACATTCCAATTATTACTAAGCTGAAAAATCACTTGCTTCCCATAGAAGTAACCAATTAACGAATAACCATATGCATTATGCAAGTACGATTCTTTCTACATTTCGTTGTGTATCGTGTGTATGTGTAAATGATTTCTAGGTAAAAACTAAGACATATTGTGACTAAAATCTGCATAAATTCTATTTGCAGGTCACAGAAATCAAGGACAGCGAAGCCATCATAATGGAGATTCTACAAAGGTTGTCCAAAAAAGATTTAGTGCGATTCAAGTGTGTCTCTAAGCATTGGCTTTCTATAATTTCAAAACCAGTTTTCTGCTTCAGATATCATCGATTTAATCCAGCCGAAGCAGGTAGTAATGCTTTAGTTACATGCTTATACTTGTATCAACTACGTAGTGCTAATAGTTCCAGACTCAATTTTGTTTATCTGAATGGCCAAATTACGAGAACTCCATCACCATTCTCAGTTTCACTACCATATGTAAATGCAAAGTCGAACATTAAGAGGATCTGGTCATGCAATGGATTGTTCTGCGTGTGTATGATAAACTATGAATTTTCACACAGTGCCATAAGCTCTGATGGACATACGTACACGTATTACATCACGAACCCCACTACAAACCAGTCTGCTAAAATCCCTGATTTTGGAAAACCTCTAACCGCAAATGTATTATCCTATCACTTAGCTTTCGATCCTCTCCAATCTCCATACTATAAAGTTGTTTGTGTTTGGGCTTACGAAGCACATTATCGTTTTTCGATCTACTCCTCTGAAACAAAGGGGTGGGAAAATCAAGGATCCATGGTTGCTTCTCTAAAAACTGATGCAGCCTATAATTTTATGTTCAAGGAAGGGGTTTTTTCAAAAAATGTTGTGTATTGGGTGAGTAGAAATGGACCCTTCTTGTGTTTCAACGTTGAGAATTACTGTGTCCAAATAATGACATCAACTGGAATCAAAAAGCATATAAAACAAAGACAGATTGAATATTTTGGTGTTTCTCGTAACCATTTGCATCTTGTTATGGTAGATGAAACTGAGGATAATAAGTTTTACATATATTAATATGGAGAAAACTTCTCTAAGTGGGTTTTGAAGAATCGGGTTGATCTCGAAAAAATAGGTATACGTGAAGATAGGTGGTTTGGGAGGAGGGAAGGTGTAAGAATATTGAGTGTAATGTTGTGTAAGAAAGAAAATCAAGAAGGTGATCATGTGTTGCGATATGTAATTTCGACACCAGACACTATCTTCCAATGTGAGCCTTTGACTCGTGGAGGTAAACCAACAATGGTTGAATGTGGTGTTTATGACAAGAATCAGGAAAATCTACATGAGTATAACTGGTTCAATGCTCACCAGTTTAGCATTTCACTTTCCTCAGTTTAGTTTATTAATTATGTCATTTTTTTTTCATTATTGAGAATTGTTTTGTTTTGGTGTGATATTGTTGAAGATTTGTATAAACTCTTGAGTTTACTTATGAGATATTTTTATAATTCTTGCTAGTTGTGATATTTTGTTATATTTATATCTTTTCTGATCAGACGATGTTTTTCATTCTCATGAGGTTTGTGCACACTACACCCTTTATGAGATATGACTAAGTTTTCGTTCAGGTTACTGAATATAATTATTCTTGTTTTTATTCAATTATAAACTCGTGACCTTGCTCACAAACTATTGATTTGCATGTAAAGTTGAAAATTAGAGACTAACTCTGAATGGTTTTAAAACCTTCTAGACCAATGTTATTGGGCTTGAGTGATCTTGACCCGTGTTAGTGGGCATTAGTGATCTTGACCTCAGTGCTTCTTCTGTAACCTCAGTTAGTTCTTCTAAGTTGTTCAATATTATAAATGAATATAGTGCAGGTCTCGAGCCATTTAGGCCTGATTTGTTGTACCAAGTATGATGTGCCTGTTGTGCCCTCCTTGGTCCTTAATAACATGTCTAAAAATCATTATCTGGTGTAAAAATTATAATTATCACTCTCCATAGTAGAGCATGCTGAGTGGCTTTCCTTCCCGACTGTATCTGTTAACATTATATATAAATTATGTTGTTTAAAAAAAAACTTGTGAGTTCTGGTGTTAAATGAAAAGTGGCGCTAAATTATAAAGTTTGAATCGTTGTTTGTAGGTAACAATGAATTGAGCAGAATAGCATCTATCGCGATTAATGAAGAAGGTAATGTTACGCGGAAAAAATATAGAAGAGGCTTCTTTAAAAGTGCTAAGAAAGGAGAGTCGTGGGCTATCCTTTAGGCCATGAAAGAAACGTATTCTTTAAAAATTGAAAGAGCTTGCTTCTACACGGTCAACTTAGAAATCGTTCAGAGTATCAACAAAGAACAAAATATTGACTGGAAGATTAAACCGATAATCGAGATAAATTGGAAATGGGCAGCGAGATATCCGAATTGGAGAGTTTTGTAGAATCAAATATTGTATTTTGTAATAACCTATTGAAACATTATTGTAATTGATTTCAATTAATGACAAAAAAAACGTTGTTTGATCTTCTATGGATTTCTATCTGCAGAAAAGAAATAAGGTTTTTTGAAGAGAAATTCTAAAAATAATATATTGATTTTTTTGGTTTTCTATTTTTTCTGTGTTCCAATTTATTTTCATATCTCTCTATTTATATAAAAAAATTTAAGAATATAGAAAGACATGTAACTCATATAATAAGCTGTTATATTGTACACTACTATTCTAATTTAATATTAAAACCTATAATTTATTTTTCCACTAATTCAAACTTATTTCTCTATAACTCATAACTTATTTCTCCACTAATTCAATAAAATTGAGATTGTATAAATATTTGTTTTACATTATTCCATATTATTATTCCATTTTATTCTTTTTTGTTTTTGATTTATTTCAATAATGCTTCCCGTAAATTGAATTTGTTATTCATTTTGGGAGTTTCCATATTTTTTGAGAAATGCAATCCTCCGAGTGGTTTTGTAAACACTTCAGCCAGTTGGTCATCACTTTTGAAATGGATACAGTTGAACTATTATCACAATATAACATAGTCAGATCTTTTTGGTTGTACTTCAAGTTTTCAAGAACTCCTCTTATCCACATTATTTGACACCCCGCTAAAGAAGTTGCAATATACTCTGCTTCGGTAGTGGAAAGGCCACAATTGGTTGTTTTTTAAACTCCACGAAAATGATCCACTTTCGAGATCAAAGAAATAGTCGGAAGTACTTCGAGAGTCATCTAAACTCCCTCCAAGATCACTATCTGTATAACCCACAAGTTTTATAGGAACATTTTCTTCATAGTAACGTATCGCAAAATCCTTTTAGCCACCTCCCAATGATTTGGATAAGGTTTCTCCATAAACTTTCTTATCAAACTTACCGCAAACACAATATCTGGTCGAGTGGCTTTAACATACATCAAGTTTCCTATCAAGCTTCGAAACATTGTTGTATCAATAAATTTGCCTTCTCCTTTTTTGATTAACTTCAATCCTCTAATGCAAGGGGTTGGAACGGGATTCGAGTTCTCAATTTTAAATTTCTTCGCATTTTAGTTGCATATTTTTCTTGAGAAATAAAAATTTCTTCATTCGATTATTTCACATTAATACCAAGAAAATGATGTAATTCTTCAAAATCGGTTATTTCAAACCCACCCAACATACAAACTTTGAAAGCATGCAACATCTCTAAATTTTTACCCGTGAAGATAATATCGTCATCATAGATACTAACGATCATAAATCCACCCTTAGAATTTATTTTGATATAAAGGGTATGCTCAAAAGGACAACGTTCGAAGCCAAATTTTAAAAAATAATTATTAATTCTATCATACCATGCACGGGGTGATTGCTTCAATCCATATAACGCCTTTTTGAGTTTGTACACTTTGTCTTCTTCACCTTTCTTAGAAAATACATGAGGTTGCTGAAGATAAGTTTCTTCTTGGAGAAATTAGTTCAAGAAGACTGATTTGACATCCATTTTATACAATTTCGAACCACTTTGAGCAGCAAGAGAAATAACTAATCTAATTGTATCAAGTCTTGAAACAAGAGCAAATACTTCATTGAAGTCGTCACCTTTTTTTTGTTTGTAGTCTTTTGCAACTAACCTTGCTTTATGTTTGTTTATCAAGCCATCAAGATTGGCCTTTGTTTTGAAAATGCATTTTTCACCAATTGGAGACTTTTGAGAAGGTAAATTTGTAAGCTCCCAAGTTTAATTTCTTTCAATCGAGTTGATTTCTTCCTCATATCTTGGATATATTTTTATTCTTTTGAGGCTTCTTCATAAGAAATTGGATACTCTCCAGCAAAAAATGCAAAGGAAATATTATTTTCTGCATGTACCTCCTCTATTGCATCATAAATATCTCTCAAACTTCTTGTTTTTCTTTGAGGAGATGGTATACCTTCAAGAAATTGATTTTCATCATCATAGATGTGCATTTCTTGAGAATCTCTTACTTGATAATCACTTTCTTCATCATCAAGAATCCGTCGATTAGTGAATCTAATATATTTGAAAAATCATAAGAAGCCTTTTCTTCCAAATTAACATCCCGACTTATTACGATTTTCTTTGTTTGAGGACTATAAAGCTTGTAAGATTTAGTCCTTTCACTATATCTAATGAAGATACATTTTTCAGATTTATCATAAAGTTTGGTTCGCAAAGCATTTGGAATATGTGAATATGCAAGACAACCGAATGTTATTAAATGACTTTCATTTGGCTACTTACCATACCACGACTCGTTAATGGAATTTTCCAAACCTTTTGTTCGTGATCGGTTGATCAAGTAAACGGCACAAGATACCGCTCTAACCCAAAATTGCGATGAAATATTTTTCTTTTTCATCATGCATCGAACCATATCCATGATTGTTCTATTTTTTCGTTCGGCATTGTCATTTTGTTGTGGTGTATATCGCGTCGTCAGTACATGGAGAATTCCATTTTGTTGACAAAAATCTTTAAATAGAGAGGAAAAATACTCACCACCACGATCACTTCTCACGTTCTTTATTTTATAACCAAAATAATTTTCAACTTGAGATTTATATTCTTTAAAATATACAAAGGCTTCCGTTTTTTTTCTTTAAAATATACACTTATAACTTTCTTGTAAAATAATCAATAAATAACAAGAAATACTTATTACCTCCCAAGGAAGGGACTCGAATTGGCCTGCAAATGTCACTATGAATGAGGTTCAATGGTGATTTTGATTTTAAATTTTACTTGGATGGAAATGGCTCTCGATGTTGCTTCCCTATTTGACACTTTCTTCAATCTTTGAAAATTAAGGTGCCCGAATCTGCCACAACTTGCACATATCTTCATTAACAGTTAGATAAAAAGAATCACTCAGAGTATTATGTTTGAGAGGAAATAAACTGTTTGAACTCAACCCAATATTTGCAACTATTTCATTCCCTAATTTTCATGATGCAAGTGTTGTCAACAAATAAAATATTGACACCTTTTTTTACTAAGTGACCAACACTTAACAAATTATTTTCAAGCCAGGTACAAAGAATACCTAAGATATTTTTTCGGTTTTTCCAGATTTTGTTTTGAAGAAAATATTTCATTTCTTTTATTGACGATTGCAGCAGAAAGTTATGGGTGTATTTGATAAAGGAGAAGTCAGCTGCATATACTACTTTCAAATAGTTTAAAGCATCCGCTAAGATGGAAAGCGGCTACAAATAAAAATCTAAGCGGTTACAAATAAAAATCTTGAGATATGACAGAGGTGGTGAGTATACATCAAATAAATTTTGAGATATTTGTAGAGAGCGGGCACCAAGCAACAACTTACTACATGACACACCACACAACAAAACGGTGTTGCAGAAAGGAAGAACCACACCATCCTTGACATGAAGAGAACGATGTTAAAGGATAAAAATATGTCGAAATTTTTTTGGGCTGAAGTAGTGGCATGTACTGTTTATTTGCTAAATCGTTGTCCAACTAAAAGTGTGAGAAATATGACACCACAAGAAGATTGGAGAAACTATAAGCCAAATATATTAGTCATCTCTGAGTTTTTGGTTGCATTGCTTATGCTTGTGTTAGAGATGCTAAAACAAAGAAGCTAGATGATCGAGGAGAAAAGTGCATTTTCATTGGTTATAGAGAGGAGTTAAAAGTATACAACACTAAAAAACAAAGTAGTGGTGAGTGGTGGGTCCTGCGGTGTTATAAAATTATGCAAAATACAAATAGAGGATCCACAGACCGCAAGTGTACGGGTCGTTGAAGTAATAAACCGATAATCTAGATTTCGTTCTCAGAGATTGGACTGGTATAACCCAAGAGTACAATAGATAAGTAGTAGTAATTGCTAATACAGAAAATAAAATATGAAAGATAATTGTTTGGTTTTGTTTATAATATACTCAACGCAAGAATATAAAGTAAAGACTAAAATAAAGACTAAAAGATTAGACACAAATATGAGCTATACTTGAGTCTCGCTTGGGAATCACCTAAACTTACATAATTAATGCTTTCGTAAAGGGAAGAACTGATATTTCTGTATTAGACGGGACTCTAATATCTCCTAACCCCCATTCAGGGTGGAATTGGGAGCTATCCTACGGTATTATAAACCCCGTCAGGAAAATTATACCTAATTCGAATGCTGAAGTCTTTTACCTCATTGGCTGCGTGGTTAGTCAAGCTCATCAGGATCATTAACGAACACCACGCGTCTATTACTTAGATCCGCAATTAAACCCCCGTCAAGGTGATCACTTCGCCACTAAAGTGAATAACCTAACTACTCAATCCTATATTCGATTAGCTAATTCATTGATAATGAAATTAATATAAAATAATAAGAAATATGAAATACCTAATTCACATTAACTAGAAACTAATCCCAAAATGAAATACATTAATTAAATAAATTAGGGTTCAACCCATTACACGATTCTCAAGTATTTTTAAGTTCAGCTCATATTAAAAGTAAAAACAGAAAGGAAATTATAATTATACATTTTTTTGATAAAAGAAACAAAATAAAGAAGAACCTAATTGGAGGAATGAAAAAAACTGTTGTTGAAGAAAAATGGATTCTCCTGCTCATGCTCTTGCTTCTGCCTCTTGAAGCTCGATCTAAGGATGATTTAAATTGAAGAATAAATGAAAGGTTTTGAATAATAAGGTCTAAAGGGCTTATATATATGGTGAAAAAAGATTAGGTCTAATCTTAAGCTTAATTAAGTAATTAAAAACCCAGGTCCAATTGGTAATTCCCAAAACTACTGTACAACCTATAGTAAAATGCCATAACTTTTGCGTGTCACGTCCAAATCACCTGATTCCAGTCCTCAAATCTCGCTAACTCAAAGGCACAACTTTCTCTTTTAAATCTAAAGACCTCAGTCAGTGCCGAAGTGGCCCGAAATCAGCAATTGATTACAGCTTTTCAGATTTCTCTCTCTTTTAGTTTAGTCTTCGGGTGATACTTACTCGCCTTTGACCTCTCCGCTTAATCTAAGACTTTAATATTCACTTCTCCTCCTCATCTTGGTGCTCCATATCATTCATATACCTAAATATTTATACTAAAAACAAATAAATTAACGCACAAAATCTCTAAAAATGCAAATAACATAGTTCCAAGGGGAGAAAGTGTAATATATCATAATAAGCATAAAAGTATAACTAATAAGTCCAATTCCTACCTAAAACGATGTATCCTAAGGGCATATATTTAAAACAAAACGGGATACATCAATGAGTAGAGATGTTGTTTTTAGTGAAGAAGAATTTTGGAAGTGGAATGAAGAAATTTCTAGTAAAGAGAATCAAATTGAAGTTGAACAAGAGAAAATAAACCATTAACATCAAGAAACTCTTTTAATGAAACCTCAACAAGTCACAAATCCTGAAGGAACTAAAGGTCTAGGTATTTCTTCATCTCCGCCAGGAAGAATGTGAAACTTGACACAAATATATGAGGAAACTGAAGAGATGAATTTGGTATATCTTTATGCCGATCATGAACCATTGTCATTTGAGGAAGTCGTGAAAGAAGATTCTTGAAATAAAGCAATGATCGAAGAAATTCGATCAATTGAAAAAAAGAATACTTTGGAATTGACATCTCTTCCGAGAGGACATAGACCTATTGGAGTCAAATGGGTCTATAAAATAAAAAGGACGACAAATAGAGAAATTGATCTATGCAAGGCAACACTTGTTGCAAAAGGATACAATCAAAAATACGGAATTGATAATGATTAAGTGTTTGCCTTTGTTGCTTGACTAGACACAGTGAGAATGTTGATATCGCTTGCAGCTCATCATAAATGGAATATACATCAGTTGGATGTCAAATCTGCATTTCTGAATGGTATACTGAAAGAAGAATTTTACAACGAACAACCAGAAGATTTTACCATATATGGTAAAGAAAATAAAGTGTACAGATTGATGAAGTCCTTGTATGCCTTAAAGAAAGCTCTCCGAGCGCGGAATTCTCGCATCGACAATTATCTTATTGAGAATGGTTTTGTAAAGTGTACATTTGAGCATGCACTTTATTCGAAGAAAAATCATCAAGGTAGAGTGTTAATTGCATGTCTTTATGTCCATGACTTGCTTTTTATGGGAAATTGTGAGAAAATGTTTGTTCAATTCAATCAAGCCATGTTCAAGGAATTCGAAATGATAGACTCTGGGCTTGTGTCATTTTTCTTTGGCACTGAAGTACATCAACAAGAAGTTGGAATTTGTATTTCACAAAAATGGTATGCCTCAGAATTACTTGAGAAATTTACAATGGAAAACTATAGTTCCGTAAGAACTCCGTTGTCACCTGGTTTGAAAATGACAAAAGAGGAGAAGGAAAATGTGTGAATTCCACAGTTTTAAAAAGTTCAATCGAAAGTTTACGGTACCTCACGATCACAAGGCCAGATATTGTTTATTATATTAGTTTACTGAGTCATTATATGAAAACTACGAAAAAGTCTCATTGTCTTGCAACAAAAAGGTTTCTGAGGTACATCAAAGGTACAATGAATTTTGGTCTATTTAAACCTTATTAGGAAGATGCTATATTGTATGGATATTCTGATAGTGATTGGGGAGGTGATCAAAATGAAAGGAAAAGCACCAGTGGATATATATATATTTTCTTGGATCTACAACATCTACGTGGACTTCAAAGAAACAAAGTGTGGTTGCGTTATCTTCATGTAAGGCTAAATATGTTGCATTATCTTTAGCAGTTTGTGAAGCAATTTGGTTGATTAATTAATTGGAATATTTAAATCATGAACAAGAAGATCCGACTATTATTTATGTGGATAACAAGTCAGCGATCGAGTTATCCAAAAATATGGCAGTACATGGAAGAAGCAAGTATATTTATCTTAAGTTTCACTTCTCAAGAGAACATGTGAAGGAGAAGACGATAATGTTGGAATACTGAAATACTTCAGAACAAGTTGCAAATATTTTCACAAAGGCATTACCAATAGTTACTTTCAAGAAGTTAAGATTTAAAAGTTATTTTGAGAAATATAAGTATAGTATTTGAGTTATATGAATCTTGTTTTCTTATTCTTCACTATATTGGGATCAACAAATACTTATGGATAACTTAAATGATCATTGATTGTGAAACACTTGTAATCGTCTCCAATTTTTCATGCGAATTTTCTGAAATCTCAATTCTTGAGTCTTCTTCAATCTCTACATCATCCTTTTTCACAGAAATCTTTGGTAATTCCTTCTCAACTTGCTCATGAGAATTCTAGAAATTCCCAATTCCTTCTTTAATTCTCAAATTAACCTTTTTTGACAGTTTCTTCTTCATAACCTTCTTTATCACCCACACTACTCTCCTCAACACTATTTTCTTCCCACTGCTTCCTCCCATATTAGCCATTTTTTCAGGCTTCATTTAGTCCTATAAGACCCCGAATTAGCCGGAATTCCAAGTACATAATACATGCAAGTTTTAAGTTATTTACACCAAAAAAATACTTAATTTTTTAAAACTGGTGGCTTATTTTCAAACGCACGTTTCACATCTATATTACAAGCGTTGAGGAACTCATAAAAGTTTATATCACAATTATCTTTTTATAATACTAAAATATTTTTCGACAAATTCACATATTTTAATAATTTACTAAAAACAACCTATGTTAAAGACAAAAGCATCAACTACGTTCAATATTAGTGTATCCAAATTTAATAAATTATACGTGGCATTTTATTATTAGACTTGTACTATTACAGTCCAGAGGTATAATACATATGAATTAGCTTGTGTAAGAATATCATATACACATACATATATATATATATCTATATTATATTTCAGAGTCTATTCTACGGTTCAGATTTACCCATATAAGTGGTGCCAGGATTAAAACTGGCTAAACATAAGTGGTGACTAGGATTTAATCGAGCTAAACATAAGTGGTGGCCAGGATTGATTTTGGCCCCACTTATTAGTAATACCATTAACTAATCGTTATTTACTTAAAAAAAATTATATTTTGAAACAAAAAACCTTAAATCACTCCCTTATTTCTCTCATTATTTTTTTATTCTTCTCATAAATCTCTTAAAATTTGCACATTTTTTTATTTTCTCATTTGTTATATCTATATCAAAACCACATTGATCTTTTAAAATTATTTTTTTTTTAAATTGGGAATATGGGAGCAGTGTATTACCCTACATGATTTTTCAAAAAAGCTAATGAAGGAAACTAATATTGAAATATATGGTGGAGATAAAAATAATAATAATATATTGAACCACTTAAGAACAATTGGGCAAAACCGATTTGGACCTTTACAACAAAATTACAACAAATTGATATTTTGTAAAAATATATCAATAAAAGTTACATTATTAATTATAAAAATTATAAGACTAACCAGCATTTAATTTTTTTCTATTAATATTTAAAAACTCTTTATTTCTCTCACCCTTATTTTTCTCATTATTATTTTATTCTTCTCATAAATCTCTCAAATTTTTTTATTATTTAATTTTCTTATTTATTGTATCTATATAAAAACCACATTGATCTTTTAAAATATATTTTTTCAAATTGGGAATATAGGAGCAGTGTATTACCGTACACGTTTTTTCGACCCCTTATACATAACCTTAGACCCTTAACTAGCAACCTTAACGTTAACCTTAACCTTAACTTTACCCTTAACCTTAACCTTAACCCAAACCCAAACCAAAACTCAAACCTTAACCTTAATCTTAACCTAAACCCAGACCTTAACCTTAACCTTAACTATAAACTTAAACTAACCCATACCATTAACCTTAACCTTAAACTTAACCTTAACCTTTAACTTTATTTTTAACTTTAACTTTACCTTTACCTTTACCGTTACCTTTACCTTAACCTTAACTTGAATCTTAACCTTGACCTTAACCTTGACCTTAACCTTAACCTTGACCTTAACATTAACCTTAACCTTGACCTTAACCTTGACCTTAAACTTAACCTTAACCTTAACCTTAAACTTAAACTATACCTTAACCTTAACCCTCAACCTATTATCCATAACCTTAACCCCTTTGCTATTAACCTTATTTTTAACCTTATCCTTAGCCTTAGCCTTAACCTAACCTTGACCTTAAACTTAACCTTAATCTAAACCTTATTATTAACCTTAACCTTATCCTTAACATTAACCTTAATCCTAAACTTAACATTAAACTTAACCTTAAACTTAAACCTTAAACCTTACATCTTAAACCTTAAACCTTAATCTTCATCATCACTTTAACCTTAACATTAATCTTAACCCTTAACCTTTAACCTTAAACCTTACACCTTAAACCTTGAACCTTACCTTGACCTTGAACCTTAAACCTTACAACCTTATATTCATCTTCACTTTAACCTTAACCCTTGAATCTCAAGCCTTAACCTTTAAATTCACCTTCATCTTAAGTTTAACCTAAACCTTAACCATAACCTTAACCTTGAAGTTAAAACTTAACCTAAATCTTGAACCTTGAACCTTGAACCTTGAACCTTGAACCTTGAACCTTGAACCTTAAATATTAAACCTTAAACCTTAAACCTTAAACCTTAAACTTACACTTAACCTTAACTTTTATCTTAAATTTAACCTTAACCTTAAACAGATAAAGAATCATCGCGCTAATATTCGACCTTAAACCTGGAATTTTGTTAAACCTTAAACGTTTAATCTTAAACCTTAACTCTAACTTAACCTTAATCTTAAAGTTAAAGTTAACCTTAACCTTGACTTAAATTTTACCTTAACCCTTAACTTTAACCTTCAAATTAACCTCATCCTTAACCTTGACCTAAACCTTAACCCTAACCTTAACCTTAAACTCAACCTTAACCTTAACCTAACCTTCTTCTTGGTGAGCAACAAAAGAAAAACCTAAACCTTAACTTTAACCTTAACCTTCACCCTTGGAACCTGTGTTCAATTTCAGTTAACAAAACAAATTTTTTCTTAAGTGTCTTCAGACACGGGTTTTCCCTAGTATACACACATATATATATATATGTATATATATGTATGTATATTTATACTTATATAAACAAGTATATCACAGTTGTAAAGTTACAAAGTCAACATATATGTTTTCTATTTCTATATGTTTTCATTTTTTTTATTTAAGATACATGACATGAAATATTTAGCCATGAGAATTTGTGAATAAATAATTAATAGAGTACACATAGTTGAAGACTTATGAATATTTACATGAATTTTACAAAAAAAAATTATCTCTTGTTCAAAAGATATTTATTTTAGTTGTGGTGGTTTTCATTCATGAGAGCGGATTAAAATAAATAATGAGGCAATGCCCAATTAATTACATGGAGAGTGTAAATGTTTCAAATTAATTACAACTTCAACTTAATTCCTACTTAAGCAAAAAAATGAAAGATTACAAAAATACCCATAGACAATTAATTAATTACTTTAATTATAATATTATTTATTTATTTATTTTGGTACTTTTTTCTTCACAACCCTCTTTTATCACCCACACTACTCTCCTCAACACTATTTTCTTCCCATTGCTTCCTCCCACATTAGCCATTCTGCTTCCTCCCACATTAGCCATTCTTTCAGCTTAGTACCTACAATCATGTAATTTGGGCCTATAAGACCTCAAATTAGCCGGAATTCCCACTACATAATACATGCAAGTTTTAAGTTATTAACACCAAGAAAATGCTTAATTTTGTAAAAATGGTGGCATATTCATAAATGCATGTTACACGCTTATATTACAAGCGTTTTAGGAACACATAAAAGTTTAGATCACAATTATCTTTTATAATTCTTAAAGATTTTTCGACGAATTCGCATATTTTAATAATTTACTAGAAACAACCTATGTTAAAGACAAAAGCACCAACTATGTTCAATATTAATGGATCCAAATTTAATAAAGTATACATGTTTTTTTATTAGACTTGTACTATTACATTCGAGAGGTATAATACTTATATATTAGCTTGTGTAAGAATACAATACATATTATCTGGAGTATATGTCTATATTTAATATATACACTCATTTAAACGACTGTATCACATTTGTAAAGCTACTAGTTCAACATATATGTTTTATATTTCTATATCTCTTCACTTTTTTTATTTAAGATACATGACATGAAATATTTAGCCATGAGAACTTGTGAATAAATAATTAATAGAGTTCACACAGATTAAGACTCATGAACATTTACATAAATTTTATAAAAAAAAAATGATGTTGTCACTTGGTCAAAAGATATTCATTTAAGTTGTGGTGATTTTCATTCATCAGAGCTGATTAAAATAATTAATTTTGACGATAAGAAATTTACATGCTTACCAAACTATAAATGCCGTTATAGTGATAAATATTATAAAAATCAACCACAACAACAATTAAAATAATTAAATCTACATATTCTATCAAGTAAATCTTACCAGGGTCTTGATATGTGACTGAAATAGCATGTCCAACGATCTTTTGACATTTTTTGTTCGAAATCCATATTATTACCACATGAAATCAAATCTCAATTTTGTTGGTAAACCTGTGTGCAAAAAATGAAAAAGAATATCAACATTTTTTCTTGTGATGTAAATAAAAATTAAATAAACATTATATCAATATTTTTGTTAGGTATAAATGTGTAAAATTAATACAAATACATAGTATACTCATAATTCTCTTTAATATATATTAATTTTTCTTGTATAATATAAATTATTATATTTATTAAATATCATTAACAATTGATAATCAAGTTAGGGTAAAATCAAATCAAAATATAACAAAATACTTGAAATATTAATACTTAATTTATCAAATTATATTTTATTCACTTTACTATTAGTAATTAAAATTTTAAATATATAAATGAGCATACTAAAGATCAAGTGTTTTTGTGTAATGGAAAAGAATAGAGTGTGCAGATTAAAATATATACCTTCATAAACATATGTGATTTCGATGATTGTAGATGCCTACGGCCTAGAAAGGTGGTCGCTTAACCTACTTGTAAATTTTGATTGTTGGAATGCCTTCACAGGCGGCGGCGTGCCCTTTTTGCTTTTTGTTTCGGTTTTGTTAAAGAAGGTCAAAAAATTCTTTTATATAAAAATATATTATATTTTATTTTGTATTCTTCAATTGGTCGATTTTATCCTTGACTTGTAAGTCTAATTACCAAACAAAATGCACGCAATTATTGTTTGGACATTTATTCAAAATATATGTTTTTATTTTCAACTAGATAAGAAATTATTAACTAAGTCTCTAAGTCTTTTATCCACAGGTGGAGACTTAGTAATTATTTCACTAAGACTTAGTCTTTTAACTAGACAAGAAACCATTTGAAACTGAATCTATTAGAGGAAGCAAATATTTCATTTCTTTTATTGACGATTTCAACAAAATGTATGGGTATATTTGATCAAGGAGAAGTCAGCCGCATATACTACTTTCAAAAAGTTTAAAGCATCTTCCAAGATGGTAAGCGGCTACAAAATAAAATTCCTAAGATCTGACAAATGTGGTGAGTATACCTCAAATGAATTTCGAGATATTTGTAGACTGCGGGCATCAAGCAACAATTTACTACATGATACACAAAACAACGAAACGGTATTGCAGAAGGGAAGAACCGCACCATCCTTGACATGACAAGAACGATGTTAAAGGTGAAAAATTTGTCGAAGAATTTTTGGGATGAGGTAGTGGCATGTACTACTTATTTTCTAAATCGTTGTCCAACCAAGAGTTTGAGAGGTATGAATCTGTAAGAAGTTTGGAGCAACTATAAGACAAATATTAGTCATCTCCGAGTTTTTCGTTGCATTGCTTATACTCGTGTTCCAAATTCGAAAAGAAAGAAGCTGGATGATTGAGGTGAAAAGTGTATTTTTATTGGTTATAGCGAGGATTCAAAAGCATACAAGCTTTACAATCCACTAAAAAACAAAGTAGTGGTGAGTAGAGATGTTTATTTTTTAGCGAAGAAGAATTTTGGAATTGGAATGAAAAAGTTTCTAGTAAAGAGAATCAAATTGAAGTTGAAGAAGAGAAAACAAACCAGCAACATCAAGAACTGCTTGTCATGACACCTCTACAAGTCACAAATCCTCAACACAATGAAGGTCCAGGTTGTTCATCATCTCTGCTAGGAAAAAACTCAAAACTTGACAGACATATATGAAGAAACTGAAGAGATGAATTTGGTATGTCTTTATGCCGATCATGAACCATTTTCATTTGAAGAAGTCGTGAAAAAAGATTCCTTGAAGAAAGCAAAGATCGAGGAACTTCATTCAATTGACAAAAATATTATTTGGGAATTGAGATCTCTTCCAAAAGGACATTCACCTATTGGAGTCAAATGGGTCTATAAAACAAAAAGGAAGGCAAATAGAGAAATTGATCGCAACAAAGCATGTCTTGTTGCAAAAGGATAGAACAAAAAATATGTAATTGATTATGATGAAGTGTTTGCCCCTGTTCCTCGCCTAGACAAAATGAGAATGTTGATATCGCTTGCAGCTCATCATAAATGGAGGATACACCTATTGGATGTCAAATCTGCATTTATGAATGATATACTTGAAGAAGAAGTTTACATCAAACAATTAGAATATTTAACCATAAATGGTAAAGAAAATAAAGTGTATCGATTGAAGAAGGCTTTTTATGGCTTAAAGCATGCTCACCGAGCGTGAAATTCTCGCAATGACAATTATCTTATTGATAATGGTTTTGTCAAGTGTCTATTTGAGAATGCACTTTATTCGAAGAAAAATCATCAAGGTAAAGTGTTAATTGCATGTCTTTAAGTCTATGACTTGATTTTTATGGAAAATTGTGAAAAAATATTTGTTTATGATGTCTCCCCATTTGTGATGATTTAATCTATCTTGGAGACATCATTTTAGGTGTATTTATTATGTTATAGGTCAATTTTCTCATGATTTAGTACACTTTCATATTTCGTGTCTTAATTTAATTATTTATTATTTTTAGAGAGTAATGGGTTTAATTGTTTCTTAATTGTGAAGTTTTAAAAATATAATTCTAAGAGATAAAGGAAAGAGGATAAACATGGAAATTGGAAATCAAGGTAAAAAATATGAAAAATGAAAAGACAAAGTTGCCAAATAAATCTGAATTCCAGCAGTTATGACCACAAAAGGGCTTATATCTCAAGATTAGTTAAGAATTTGGAAGAATGGTCTAAATAAAAGTTAAATAGCTTTCCGAGACGACCAGTTTCGACTATTGGAACGCATCCAATGGATAAGTATTGAAGCAGTTACGTCCAAAATAAAACAACATCAAAATCTAACCTTTTCAATATTTTATGGTTACGAATTTGAGTTGAGCTTGGAGTCCAATACCTATCTTATACTCCAAGAAACATTTTAGGGTTTCCTATACCCTATAAATACACCCTCTTATCTTAAGAAAATCATTCTTGGCTAGTCCTTAAGCCAGGAAGAAGCTTACAACACAAGAACAGAAGTCTGGAAGGAGTTGTACACCATATTATGTCATCTTCAATATAACTACTCTTTCCAATATCATTTGAATCCCAAATATCACAGGAAATTCTCCAACCTGTTGAAAAAAGAATCGTGTATCACTGAGTCTCGCAAGTATATATACGACACAATACAACAAACAAAGAATACTTCACATGTTTCAAGATTTTCATTTATTTTAAAAAATTTAACTCCTTGTCACGTTTTTTAATCTCTCAAAAAGGTGTTTCTTTCCCTCTTAAATATATCTAGTATGTATTTCTCGTCGTCAACTAAAATGACAAGTTTGGTAGTAGGTTTTTTGCGAAACAAAACAAGATCAGCGTGTGACCCCATTTTTACCATTTCATCATTTACTTTTGAGGAACTTACGAGATTTCCAAGACTATAACCAACACTATAACCAACACCTTAATAGATGTCTTAGACGAAAACTTCCCATGTCTTATACCTCAATTTAGAGGGGATAGAGAGAGAGAGAGAGAGAGAGAGAGAGAGAGAGAGAGAGATTGATTATATTCTCCATAATTTGTAAATAAAGACAGTGGCTCATACACCTAGTTCTGCTGTTGAAATACTCTTGAAATCTGGAAAAGTATTTATACATTTTCAAATTAACTCAATCTTCTAAAAATGTATCCCACGATAAAAAATTATCTTGAATTCATACATGACCAGTATGATGCTCTCTCCAACTATAATGGTGGTAATGTAGTGCTCCATGAAATTTGAGACTGGTAAGGGAAACTATTATATAATCTAATAGCACAAGACCTAATTGTGATATTTGTCTTTGTGATGTCAATATAGGAAAAATAGATATTATTATTTCTCTTTTTTTGACATCATTTTATGTTGGAGTTTTGTACTACCAGGTATCTTTGGTTATCTTTAAATTCAAAGAAATATAGAGTCGTTCAATAAATATAAATTAATTATGGAGTCTAATTGTATTTTTTTTCTAAAAATATATTTTCGATGACTTCTAAATGCATTTGAAAATTGTTTGATTTAGGTAAAATTCGATTTTTACAACTTTATACTCACTGGATGCAGGGGCGGAGCCAGGAATTTTTGTAAGGGGGGGCCAAGGGGGTTCAAAAACATTTCTGCCAATATTTGCACTATAAGTCTAAATATCATAAAAAAATCGTAAAATAGGTCCCTATATTAGGAGAAATTGCTCTAAAGGTCCCTATATTGTGTAAATATTACAATATAAGTCTCAATATTGATTTTTCAAATTAATTATGCTATAAGTTTCTTTTTTTTAATATAAAATAAAATATATTTTGTTATAAAAAATAAAAAAATCTTATAAATAAAATAATTTAAATTTTAATAAAATAAATTTTTAAAAGTTAGGGGGGGGGGGCAGATGAAGATTTCTTAAAAATTTAGGGATAATCTACTTAAATTTTTTTTTTTAAAAATCGTGGGGAGGGGGGTATGGACCTCCTACCATGGGCATGGCTCTGCCCCTGATTGCATGAGTACTTTAGCCAATGATCTAAATATACAAAGTTGTTAAAATCACTACCCCTTTGAAATTAGAAATTATTTGTACAAAGTCGTATACTTTCTTTCCTTTATTATTTTTGATAATCAAAATATAAACATCATTTTGTTTTCATTTATTTTGTTTTACTTTTCTTTTTGTTTATATTCTCTTAATTTTCCTTCAGTTATCTAACTAAGTTGCTGAGTTTGTATATCAGTGTTAGTAGTTAGTAAAATTAATTTCATTTTTGCATTTATTTAATTTTTTTGGTTGATATATACTTTATTTAAGACCCGAATGTGTTTATTCATCAAAAAAATTATGTGATTTATTTAATAGTTTGTTTATCATAATTCTTAAAATTAAATTCATTTTTTTCAAATACTTAAAATTCAAAATATTAATCATTAAAGATATTATTAATGTTCTTATTAAAATTATTATTATTAGCTCATTTTAAGTTGAAAATACATCATTAACACACACATAGCTTAAAACAAAACAAAAGTAAATGTAATTTATATATTTAAAGGTAGTTTGGAAAGTCAGTCGAAGATTTCAAAAATCTTGAACAAAACTTTATATTAAACCCGTTATATTTGTAGAAATAATGTATACGACAAATTGATTAAAAGTCACAAAAATCGGGAAAGAGAATTTACTTGATTAAGTTGTGAAATATTTTAAAAAAGTAATTATTACGGATTTAAGAAGATTGAATTAAAAAAATTGATATCTAAGAAATTTAAGACCAACACCATTAATATATTAGTTAGTATTTGGATTCTTTAATTATATGGTAACTGAATGTTTTGTAAAAATACCCATAACATGACACTTCTTTTTATACTTAAAGTGCGATTTAATTCAAAATCACAATTTATTAAAAACTTATATAAAATAAACATGATACTATACAATTTCCTTATATTTCTTAGTTCTGTAACATTCTCTTAGACTAACTTACCATGTATAATTTATATTTACGATAAAAATAATATAGAGATAATTGTCAATTAAGTCTATAACCTAATAAATCATGTCTTAAGAAGTCCAATCCAATAATTTGGATGAATAAGGTCTAAAATATTATTTTAGTATTATGATATACCTAATATAACCTTACAAAATTATAAAAAAATAAAGTTTAGATTTAAAAAATACATGTTGAAATTAAAAAGAAAAGGTAAAGATTTAAAAATAATGAAACATGAAACCTAATTCATATCTTCACAGTCATATTTGAACGAAAATTAAAAAAGAAATCTCTTTCTCACCCGTTTTCCCACCAAGCCACTCTCTTGCATAAGAAACCCGTCGCCAGTTGGGGGCCATTCTCCACCATCATCATCAGTTGGGTTGCACCATCAACAATTGAAGAACTCAAATTAAGATAAAAAATTAACTTTTAGCATTGAAACTCTTGATTAAATTTTAACCTAATCTCATCACTTTAATTGTTCATAATTATATGATTTAAGAATAATTACAGTTGTGGTGTATATTTTTTTTTATATAAATCCTACAATGACTACTTTAACTAATCCTAATGGTCATAATACGCTTAGTGTGTTTATTTTATTTAACAGTGGCCATTTTGTGACTCTTGGAAGCCTTTTACTGTGATAGAAGTGATACCCTGAGAATTGTTTTTTAGTCAACTATTGAAGTTACACGACCCACTGGCCCACTAATTGGTGTTGTAACCCAGTGGCCATTTGATGGGACGTTTGACAACTAGGCTATTAAACAGCCCATTATCCCACTATATTGTGTTCTAGCCCACTGATATTTTAGACATGGATTGTTAGTAAAATGGGTTGGACATTGTGAAGAAATTTATTTTAATTGTGACCCTTTTTAATTTAAAACCCAACAATATATTGTCAATATGTATAAATTAGTGTTGAATTACTCATAGTAACTTATGTATATATACGAAAAAATTTAATATTATTTAATATTATTCATCAAAAAAACGATACTAAAATTGCTAATTGATATTATTAAACAAAAATTTTATGTTTGTTTAAAATTATTCTATAACATTATATTTTGAATTTAAGATCTAATTGTTTAAAAACTTCTAACCCCTCATATCATTTTTTAAAGAATTTAACTTAAATATTTAACCTAAAAGTGACCAAAATTTATTTAATTTGATCAATATATTTTTATTTAATTTTATATTAAAAAAATTTAATGTATGTATATAGTATATTGAACTTTACTGGCCCACCTAACTCCTCCCTTCTTCCTCCAGTACAAATAGTCTCATCACTACCAAGTTAATAATACTTTTTCCATTCATTAATGTATGTCATACTTTTTTATCACGCGGATTAAGAAAATAAATTAATTTCTTATATTTTTACTACACTTCCCTCAACCAACTGTATAAATGAATTTAATGATGATAAACTTTTGAGTATCAAATAAAGATAGAAGCGGTATAAAATGTGAAAACGTTGCTTGGTATCTTAAATGGACAACTTTTTGTGGACATTTACGTTTAAAATTATAACAAATATTAATGGACGGAAAGAGTAACAAACAAAATATAAACGGAAACTACCACCCCACCCCCCACTCTTTACCACGGCCAAGTAGGGTTTGGCCTTTGAATATATATATATATATATATATATATATATATATATATATATATATATATATATATATATATATATATATATGGGGACTCCATTGAAAAAACACTACATCCCATTAAAGATACACTAGCCGCACCTCAGTGGAAGAACAACTCTACACAGTATAATGACGACTGACAATTCATTTAAAATATAATTATAGCCCCTTAAAACTTGTTAATAATGGCAGTAAGGATGATAAGGAGATGTTTAATTGAAAGACTCAAGGATTGTTGAATTTCTTTAAATTGTTGTTCAAGTTAAGTTAATTTAAATTTTGTCTATATTATCTATAAGAATATATATAGGGTCAATTACCCAAGAGGACTTGAGAAGCATCTTAGTGCCACATGGGAACCAAGTGATTCCTCTCTCCTACTTAGAGGCCTCAAAATTGACAAATGTCATTACTATACTTATAGTGTATATAAGCAAAAAAAAATAGATTATCATCTCTCCTCCATTACCATTAATCTCTTACCCCCTTTATCATTTTCTCTCTCTCCTTCTTCATTAACAATCAATAATTTCCAGTTCCGGCCACAACCACCGATGACCACCACCGGCCTCCGCTGGAAAAAGTACTGAGCATATTTTACTGAGCATATTTTTCTGAGCATATTTTATTGAGTATATTTTACCGAGTTTCGGAAAAATGTGTTGAGCATCGAAAATAGTTGCTGAGTATTTGAGTTTTTCTGATGAGTAAATTTACTGAGTATACTTGTATGCTCAGTAAATTTACTGAGTATTAACAAATAAGATATACATTAACACAAATCAACTATACATTAAACACAAATCATCTATAAATCAACACAAATCAGCTACATTAACACAAATCAGCTATACATTAAAAGTTATGAGTATTAACATCTCTTGAGTATGGCCTCGAAAATTACAATGACATATTCGACTAAGAAAAATGAAAAAATAAAAATAAATTGAACTTGCTGAGCATGGTTCGAATTTGCTGAGCACGGTTCGAACTTGCTGAGCGTGGTTTGAACTTGATGAGCTTGCTGAATCTGTCCACCTTCGAAACTTGAACATGAATGAAACCAAATCCATGGCAGATCTGAGCTCCAACTTCACGAAACTTGAACACAAGCGAACCAAGCTTCGTCACCTCCGCTACACTACCTCGAACCACCACGAGATCTAAGAAGAGCTTCGTTGTTCACTAGCTACCACCGCCGTCGCTGCACGAAAGATCTGCCATGGACGGAGCTTCGAGCTCCAGCTCTGCACGAAATATCCGCCATGGACGGAGCTTCGAACTCCAGCTCTGCACAAAAGATCCGCCACGGATGTACCTTCAAGCTCCAGCTCTTTTATTTTTCTCATATCTTGAATCGCAACCATGGATTTCTGAAGACAGAGAAGATAGGAGCTAAGAATTTGACGTGAGGTCTAGGTAGAGAAGAGAGAGAGAAAAAAGGGAGGCTTAGAGTTTTAAAATAATTCTGAATAAAAATAGTATATATAGGGAACTAAAAAAAAAAAGGGTAAGAAGGTAATTGGGATTTTGGATTATAGTGCTAAATTTAGTTTGTGGCCTTTAGTAAGAAGAAGAAACTCAACTGGTATTCTTGGGTCTTGAGGTGGTGTCTTCAAGATCCCTTGGGTAATAATCTCATATATTAATACCGAAAGGGTCTTAAAACTTGAAAGCCACACTATAGTTCGAAACAGTATAATTGGTAAATAAATAATATTTTCATCAATTATTTTTTTAAATATCCTCTAAAATATCTCATTCTAAACCACAAAACTAAAAACATACACTAAAACGCACATAGTTCAAAGCTTGTGAGAAACCTCGGAAATAATTGAAGTTCATTGTCACCGGAGATGAATGTTGTTTAGATGGGGCCATGGATGCGGTGAGGAGTTGAATTATGTCGCTGTGGAATACTGCAAGGGAGCTCGAAAACGGAACTATTGATGCTTGCTCGGAACTTGACCTTACTTGGGAAAGAAACACGAGTTTCGGAAAGAGGAAAAAAGCTCTTTAGATCGTAGTATTTTCATATTTTTATGGCTGCTAAGTGTTTCATCAGGTGTTAGGATATTCTACCCAGAGTTTGGATTTTTTGTACATGATGCTTAGTGTTGCGTTGAAGTAGCATCTCCATATTTAGTTTTGTGCACCGATGTGCGTTTTTTTAATGTACTTCAAATTTGAATATTGTTTTGATAATTGTTTTTTCCCTTGGTGTCATGATTGAGATGTGAAGCATTAGTGTTTTTTCTAAGTGTTCCACACATTTTTGTAATGTATTCTTTTAGTTTAAATGATTGGATTGATTAATATTGATTTTGTAATCCACAATTTGATATATAATTCCCTCAGTTTCAACCCTATACCGATCCATGTCCCCAACTTTGCAAAATCATATTCACCAAGTTGCGAAAACAATGCAACTAGTAGACTTGCGACATCCATAACTACCTCAGAAATCATACGATCTTCTAGTAGAGACTAACTAGTACTCGGTTTAAGGTTCCATATCCAAGGCGAGCATTCAAAATATCATTCGTAATGCTTTAAGTAAAAAATAATTGGCACAATCAAAGACAAGTTCTGGGTCATGGTCCCTTTTTGATAGAATCATGTCAAGAAATTAAATCGGCAAAAGTGTTAGTTGTAGAATGGATATAGATTCATCTTCACTCATACAATCGACCCTTTAGATTTCCAAACATCTTTAGAATACTGGGGCATATTCTTCAAAACCGGTTCAATGGGGGAGGTGGAGGGGTTAGTGAACTTTACCTGCAGAAATCATGAAGGTTCTCAAACTTTTTTAAATAAAAAGGTAAATATCCTCTCTGGACCTTTTCCTATATATTTAACCTTTATGATAATTTAGCTCTTATGTAAACATATCCTTTTACCTTAACTTTTCAATAACATTGTCAAAAAATTGAAAGATAAAGGATTAAAATGTCAAGTTTGCAAGATAAAGGATTTGCGATGTCACAAATTAAAAGATATATAAGCGACTATGAAGTGACAGACTAAAGCTTAAAATTCAAGAAAGATAAAGGACCAAATAGGTTATTTATCCAAATGAAAAAACAGTCTCTTGGGACTATATGCATCATCTGTACAAAGCAGATTGAGGATAGAAACGGGACTTTGATGCTCGTCACCATCTTTTATAGTGTCGGCCTCCTACTGTGGGCTAACAGGACTTAAAAAATAAATATCCGGTGAAGATGAAAATTCAGTTCTCCTATCATGTGAAGGCAAAGTTTGAAAGATTGGGGGTAAAATTAAGCTCTTTGATATAGTTAGGGGGTGTTTCTACAATTACATCTTACTAACCAACAATGACCGTCCCCCACAGCTAGTCCTAGGATATTAATCGACTCGGGTTGAACTTTGAACATAAATAAGTCCCATTGTTTTCCAATATCATTTGAATCCAAATCATCACCAGAAAAATCTCTCTCATTTGAAACAGATTCGTGTATCACATCCCATCTCAATCTAGCATAATTGGTATATAAGTCATGATCGGCAGAAGAACAGATCCTTTCCCATCGTTCGCACAGTTTCTTTAATTTCAAGATATTCACTTTTCCTCACGTGCTTCTTTTGATCTCGAAGAATATCTATAACCAACACTGCAATGGATGTTGTAGATGCGAACTTCTTCTTTCTAATACCCCTATTAGATTTATATGTTTTATAATCTGTAAATGAAAGTGAAGTGGCTTATGCTCCTACTCATGCTTTTGCAATGGTAACATACATATAAACCTAACTCATCTCCTAAAGGGTAACTCTCATTGAGAAAAACATCTTGAATTCGTACATGATCACTATGGTAAGTGGTAAACCTATGAAGTTTGAACCAAGGGTTCTTGAATTTATGGGAGTTTGAGAATAATGCTCGTGAAATTCCTTTTATGGTTCTTTGTGGAAAAAAAATTTAACATAAATATTAATGTCTATTATGTGGGTTGTGTTAGCATTTAATAATTAGAGATCAAAAATCGACTAATATTGATGAAGATTTAAGTTGACAATCTAGTCCCTTATAATCTTTGTTTAGTTTAACAAATTAGTCCCTTATCTTGTAAGCATAACCCTTTAGTCCCATTATCCCTTATCTTTTTTCACTAACATTGTCAAGAAATTGGAGATAATTAAGATGTTAATGTCTGCAAGATAAAGGATTGGCGCTGTAACAAAATTAAAATATAAGAGACTATAAACTATAGTTTTTTTCAAGTTAAATGACAAAACTTTCAAATTGAACAAAGATAAGGGACCAAATTAAATTTAATATCCAAATAAAAAATAAGACATACATGATTGTGCAACGATGCTTGTGGGACTATTTGCAGTGTCCGTAAAGCGGTTCAAGGATGGATATCGGACTTTAAAGTTTGTCTCCATTATCTGATCATGTGAATATTGTTGGGAAAGGTCACTAATAAACTTAGCGGAAATAGATTGGATCTCGTTTTTCCCCACTTGTGTGATATAAATAGGCAAGAAAAGAAAGTAAACGACACAAAGATTTACGTGAGAAACCCTCCAAAAAGAAGGTAAAAACCACGGGTGGACCAAGGGTCCAAATACTCCACTATAAAAATATAATAATGGGATTACAAGAGGTTCTCTCTAGACAACACTAGAGGATTACCGAATACATAAACTAATGGAATACACAAAACCAGAACAAACTCACCAGGACTTAAATGAGGATATAACTTTAGTTTGAACCGTTAGAACAACAATAACACCGTTGGATCTGAACTTAATGATGCTAGGAACACCGTGTCAAAATTACGTCTCGATCGGGCTTGATGTGACCATCCAACCGAGGCTCACAAGATTCTGTCGCAGAAGGATATACCGAAATTCCTCTACGGATTTCTCTCTTTTGTGCTCTCTAAACTCACTCTTTCACTCTTGCTCTTTCTTGCTGAAAATGATAGCTAATGGATCTTCTTATATAGGACTCAAGAGAAGAGAGAGAGAGGCCTTTCAAGACATGAGTTAATGACTTGAAGATACCAAAGCAATTAGTGTATTCTCAATACACTCTTTCATGATTTACAAGGTTTGATTTCATTGATTCTAATGAGATTTTCATATACCAATATATGAGTTGTCCTCCGATAAAGAGGAACTAACCCACCAAATATGCAGCCTAAAGATTGAGGGTCAAAATAATTTATTTTATATATTTCAGGGATAGTTCTTGCAATTACCCCAAACAGAACAACCTTCCAACAATGAACATCTCTCGCAGCTTGTCCTCAGGCTATTCAACGCCTCAGGTTGAACTTTAAGGGTAAAGAAGTCTTTTTTTCCAGTATCATTTGAATTCAAATCATTACCAGAAAAATCTCTTCTCTGTCAAAACAGAATTGTGTATCACGTCCCATCTCAAGCTGAGGGAAATATAAGTCATGATCCGGGGATTAATCCTTCCCAAATGTTTGGACCGTTTCTTATTTTCTTATATTTGACTTTAGTCATGTTTTTTAATCTCTTTGAAAGGTGTTTCTTCGCCTCGTGGCATATATTCTGTTGTTTCTTTGTTGTAGGCAACTGAAATGATCTAATCTGTTTGTTATCAGTAGGATTTTTAATGAACTGGAGATCGATCTCATGATCAACGATAAAACCCCGTTTTTACCATTCCATCCTTTACTTTTGAAGAATTTACGGGATTTCCAAGACACGCAACTACGTCCAACACCTCAATGATGTCTTAGACACGGACTTTCCTTTCTCTAAGTAAAGGTTTTTATGTTTTATAATCTGTAAATGCTACTTTTGCAATTATTACCTTTTCAATACTTATTCTCTTGGAACAGTAATATACAAGTTAAGTAACTCAATTTATCTCAAAAGTACCTCTTTTGAAAAATAATTTTGAAATCGTACATGACCAATGTGGTGCTCTCTCCAACTACAATGGTGGAGGTGTCAGTTTTCCATGAGATTAGAGATCAAAAGTGACGGGTAAGAAAAAAATCTTATTGAACAATCACAACCCAAGCCTTGGTTTCCAATGAGAAAATTACAGTATAAGGAAAGGGGAGCGCTCAAGCTAAAGTGCAGTGACATTTGTAGTGAGGATGAGATGGAAAAATTCTGTGGTTAATGTGGATATTCACAATAGGTTTGATACCCTTTGTGCTGTACCTGAGGATGAAATTGATCTTTTTGGAGCCACGAATTTGATAAAGTGTGCCGTTGGAATTAGTTCAAAAATTTCGGAGGCTGACTTGGTTAATTCAAGAACTTCAGGGGCTGATTTGGTTACTTCGAAAACTCTGGGGTTGATTCGACTTTTTTGAAGTGTAAAGGACCTTTTTATGCCTCAGGTACCACTCATGCTAATTATGGAAATTCAGTTGCCTCTACTTCATATCATAGAAATAACAATATAAAGGCTTTAAAAACTTTAACTGGGTTGAACAAACATACATGGACCCGTGATGCAAATCCTCCTAATACTGCTGCAGATGGGACCATTAAGGCTACTCGAACTCAGACTAATGCTAGCTCAGAAATTGGAGGACCGAGGGGGCGATTTGTTTCCGCAGAAAGAGTCCCCAAGCAACAATTAATTAGAGGTGTTTTTCGCTCCGCAAAATCTGAGTCGGTGCCGACTTACAATCCGAACCACATCCGGTTCGAGTATACCGCAGAAAAGATGATTGGCGCGATGAGAAAAGAAGAGCCTTTCACCTTGGTCAAGAGCCAAAAGACGAAGAAATTGGAGGCGAAAGCTAAGAAAAAGGTTTCTTTTTCAAACTTGGTCATGCCGATTCAGAAGGCCAGATTTAGGAGAAGAAGAGCTATATTCGGAGATGCTACAACTAATTATTTTGGTGCGAATACCCTAATTCTTTTTTTTAGGCTAGCTTCCGCACATCTAACTAAGAGGAATTCGAACCCTGTATATCTTGGTTGAGAGACACGTGCTGGCCAGTTGAGCTAACCCAACTGGTCTATTTAATTAATAACCTTAATTTCCTAATGTTCTTATAAATATACACATGTGTGTATTGTTATATACATATCATAGAATACAATTCAACTTGTAACCTCTATTTCATTATAGTAAAACTCTATTTTTTTCCGTAGTTTTTTTCCATCTTAGATTTTCATGTAAATCTTGTGTTTATTACTTACTTGTGTGTTTTATTCATTTTCATATAAATCTTGTGTTTATTAATTACTTGTGTGTTTTATTCATTTGATCTTATTTTATCAAATTGATATCAGATCTTAAACTTATCTTGGACAACAAATCTCATACTTTTATTGTACAAAAATTGGGGATTTAAGAGTTATAGAAGATTCATCAAACCATATACCTTTGTTTTTCTTTTAGCCCTATTTTTTTGTCTTTCAATTTTTTCTTTAAAAAAAATCACAAAAACGAAATCGAGTTCGTCTCCGAGATTCATTGTTTTACTACAATGATTAATAGCAAAAACATATTCTACTAATTATTACAACGATCAAAATGGCATAAGATTTATTAGTTTTCATCCATTATAGGGAAAGTTTGAATCAACCTAAGGTTTCGAATCTTCGGTCTCATTAATGTTGAAAATGGTTTTGGAATCAATTCATTTCGTAGATATCTTCTATATAAGAAGGCGATCAGATCGGCACCTTGTTCGTCGCTTTTGGTGCAGGAGCAAGAACTAATCGGTCGGAATCGAACCTATCCCGTGTTAGGTTCTAACAGACATGGGTACAGGGGCTGCGGTGCACTGCGTACCATCTTGATGTTGGTGCACCCTATCCATTGGGATCCCTAATTTTTTTTAAAAATTATACACACTGCTGTAGGTGCTGTCTATATGTCAATTACTAATATATAATTAATATATATAATTCCAAATATATTTTATTATAACTACCCGTTGATAGCTGGTGTTGCCCTCTGTTGTTTTCTGACTAGCTGACTTTGACCGTTGACCAAGAGGGCTGACTTTTTGGATCAAATTACCCAATCTACCCTAAGGTTTTTCGACGTCCCGGATATGTTTCAATGCAAGTTTTTTTAATTTTGAGTAATTTTACTGTTATCTCGTATTTCTTCGTTCGTTTGTTATTATGGTAATTTTAAAGATTGAAAATACGCTACCGGATCGCAATATGAGATTCTCATTATGCCAAGTTAAGAGGCAAATTGCGCTTTCTCAAATGTACTATGATGAAGCAATATTGGACTTTGATAAAATTCTTTTGACTTTGTCTGCAGCAGAAAAACAACAAAATGATTTCAAGGCTCTATCCCGGATAAATTAATACAATTTTAACATCATCCTTCCATGATAGATGCTTTCTGAGTGATTTTTGCAAGTCATCTTTCTTGTAAGGTCCATGCAATTAGTCTCTAAACGGAATCAAATCTCTGACTTCACTGTGCCAACCACCATTATAGAAAATCCAGTCGTTGAAAAGAACAAGTTCAAATACTGAGATGGTAAAACATTAGTATCATATATTCACGTTTTTATTTATCCATGATCATATGTCCATCTATCATGTCTTATTATTCTTCATTTCAACCGACTTTGTGAATGCAGACGCAAAGGTAGCACAAGATCAAAGTCTAAATCTTCAGAGTTACATCTTTTTCCGTTAAAGCTTTTTTTTATATATCCCATATACAAATTGAATATTCATGTAAAGGAAATTAATAATGAATTAAGAGAAACGAGAGACAGTCAAGAAAAACAATTTTCAAAAATAATGCTCAAACAAAGAGTAGTTCCTAATTTTGAAAATAAAAATATCCACAAAAAAGACACATAGTATTACCTAAGTCTGTATACAAACCCCTACGTCAGATGATCACTTTTGCCACTAAAGTGAATAGCCCAAATACTAAAACTATTTCTAGTTGTACCGAAAATAAATAGTATAAGAACAATGTAATGTCCAATATATAAGACTAAACTCAATTTAAATCATGAAAATCTCAAATTCAAAACATAGAATAAATTAATTAGGGTTCATCACTTAATTGCTATTCTCAAGTATATGAAAGCTTAGCTCATAATAAAATTAAATACTAAAATTATATAAATAAAATACATTATATTAAATTACAAAAAAGAAATAGGATTACCTAAAGATTTGGTTGGTCGTTGTTGGAAGAAAAGAATTCCTCCAGCTCTAGCTTCTCCTCTGCCTTCTTGCTCTGACTTGAAAATATGAAACCGCTGATGTAATTCTTTGAAGTGTGTAAAAAGGAGGCTAAAGGGTCTATTTATACTTGTAAATTCGGATTAGGGCTTAGGTTAAGAGCATTAGGTCAAATTATAAAAAGTCCAAGCCAATCTTCTTCTTTAATTCCCGTAACGGGTGTACAACCCTTAGTAAAACGGCTGTAACTTTACATGTAAACTCCAAATGGACTCATTCTAGATGCTAAATCTTCCTAACTCAATAAGGAAAAAATACCTATTTCACTACCAAAGGCTGAATCCGCTCCTAAGTAGCCCAAAAACAACAATTAGTACCAGCCTTTCAGATCTGCAACTTCTTTAGTCAATTCTTCAGAAATTATTTTCTTGCCTTTAGCTCCTACACTTATCTAAGACTTTAATTCTCATTTCTCCTCCTTTTATTGGTTCTCCAAATAATCCACGAACCTGAGAACTTTATACTAAAAACAAACAAATTGACGCACAAAAGCTCTAAAAATGCAAATAGTCTAACTCCGAAGGGAGAAATTGCAATATGCCAAAATACACATAAAAGTCTATCAAATAAGTCAAATATTCACCTAAAATGATGTCTCCTAGGCGATAATATTTATAACAAATAGGAAGACATCACAAGCCCGTCAGGATCACTACCGCACACTAGACGTTTATGTGGTGTTTCAATAATTAGACACCCCTTATGATGACCATCTAACTACTATGGTAATCATATACGTTGTCCACCGCAAGTACTACAGACAATACATCAAAGCACAAAAAAACAGAGATGTCACTTCGAATTTCAATTAATGTAAAAGGACATCCCAAATTAAAATATATATATAACAAGTCTAGGTTTCGAACCCTTATGCTAATGTCAAGCTAAATAGAATTAGTTTATACTAGAGAAAGAAAAAAAATAAACTTCAAAGGTGAAGGATCAGAATCACATGAATAGTGTCTAACTCCATCTTGACTTCTCTTCTCTTGATGTAGGATTCATCTTAGTAATTATATGATTAAGGACTGACCAAATATGAGTTCTCTAAGGTAGGAATGGATATACACATATAGGCCCTTGATCGAATTATGGAGTAATCTTCAAGTTAAGGAGTCCTAATCTTACCAAAATTCGTATCCCTAAATTGTAGGACAAGATAAACCTTTGTAGATATTTATTTGGTCATGTATCCTTCCTTGCTTATCAAAATTTAATGTTCTTTATATGAAAATGACCACAATTGAAAAATATATCCGCTCATATAAAAGGATTCTCCTAATTCTTGACCGAATTTCTGCAGCACTTTAATTAGTGGAAGTATCTGCAGTTTTGGCAGCTTCTGTACTTTCCAAATATGCCAAAACTTTCTTTTTTGAATTCTACTAAAGTATTTTCTTTACTTTACGACTTCAAATCAGTTTTCATAGGTGTAATAGCTTCCATATACCTAAGTGCTACACACATTATGCGTAAAAGCTCACAAAATTGCAAAAACATCTAAAACTAGACAAGAAAGTGTAAAGTATAAATAAACGGGGAAAATTCCAAAATTAATTACTAAATACCCCTAAAATGATGTCTCAAATATAGATTATTATAATACAAATAGGGAGAAATTGATTGAAATATTAGTTAGTGTCTATATGGGTTAGGTTATCAGTCTAAATCGATAAATATAGTATTGAAGAACAATGCTAAGAGTATATGAAATAACAATAGTGTAGTAAAATAGAGAAATAATGGAAACATTAAAAATGACAAAGATATGTTTTTATGGTAACTGTGTGGGGAAGTAATGGTGTGGCAGACCCAATTACAGGTAATTAAGGTAAAAATGAAGCGAATGTTATGTAGAGAACAAATTTTATAGACTTAGAGTAATGATGAATATCTAATGAAACCAATTAAGTACAATAGAAGAGTAATTACAGAGGAAAGGGGATGATACGTTTTAGTGTAGAAATTTGTAGAATAACATAGAAGAATATTTGAGATTTGGGCTACCAGAGTAGTAGTGGCCGGAGAGAAAGCCCCACCTAAGAACTTTTTGACTCTAAACTACCTAGACCGGTGTATTTTGTACATAGGGTTATTTGTGTTAACTTTACAAGACGTTTTGATTATAATGTTACTATTAAATTTGAGTTCAATCATATTGCTTATTTTAGCTATTTTTAACTAGTAAACCTAAGTGTTCTAATTTAATTAACTTGTATGCATTACATCAACAATCAATAAATATACTATAAAGATCCTGCTCCCTTCCCCGCGGTTGGTGTGATAAAACTCTCAAAATTATAATTAAGTAGAAAGTACTAACTCTAAAGCACATAATACATCACACTTAAAGAAACTATAAGTATTTCAAACTCCATACCAAGCTTCAACTGATAAATTCCCCTACTACGTCTCCAATACCTAACTAGATTGATCTTCCTTTCACTTCAAACATGATCTTTGCATGTAAAATAACATTATATCGTGTAGCTCTCTATGGATTTTTTCCATATGTTCATTGTAGATAACATCTTCATGAATCTATATTCAACACCACACGACTCAACAATATTCTTCCAATATGTGAATATTTTCATCATTATGCAAAAATTCATTAAGAAAATATATAACTTCATAGAGTTAGAAATGTACAAATAAATGGTTGTTTATTTGCCTGGCAAGATTACACAATATACATTTATCATCAAAACCTTATGTTATTTGCACCCATCTTCTAATAATTTGTTGGGACTCACTTCTATCGAATAATATATGTGATCCATATATGTGTTGGTACATTACATGCACACACCATTTTAACTATATTTTAATTCAATGTACGGGAAAGATAGAGTAGTGGGACGTTCCAGGGAAAATAATTATACCAAATTACCCAAAGTATATTTATGTTCATTCTATCTGTATACATACTAAATAATAATTAGTTTAATAATAAGATTATATGTATTTGGAATATAAAGAGGATCAAAGCACAGATTACGTAAATATATAAACATTCAATTTTCTAATCTAGATATTACTTCTACAATTTTAGAATTGTGAAAACTGTAACCCACTTAATAACATTGATAAATAAAATAAACTAAATATTAAGTTTGAAGGGTTCATATAAAAAGATTGAAATGTTATGGATTTATGAGAAAAGCAAGTGAAGGCCAATCATTTACTTCAGTGTCTATTATAATTTTTCTATTTATATTTTATAATTTCTAGAAACTTTTATATGAATAAAGGTACTCATATATAGAATATTATTCATTAAAATTAAACTAGTTTCATATAATTTTTTAATTTTTTTTTTAAATTTTTTTCTCTATTTACCTATTTTGTCTTTGTCTACATAGATGATAAAATCATCATTAACTCGCCGAAATATATTAATTACATTAAACTTTTCTACTTTGATAAATAACATAAGTATATATATATATCCATCTTTATACGTAGCTGTCTACTTACATATCCTCATCCTTATTCCTCGATCTCTCTAGATCTGGATTATTACAAGATAAATTATAATAGCAAGTTGCTCAAAGTTTCAACAACATAAATCATTCCATAATTCCAGATGTCGCTCATAGATATAACACACCCACTCAAGGTAATCTTCTTAGTTCACCTTTCTTTAAATCTAATGTGATTATTAATATACATGCTTTGAATAAAATTCCTAACTAGTTGTTTTATGGTCATATATATGAGCATTTCTTACTTCAAATAATATATTTTATAAAGTATAGTTAAAAATATCAGGACAAATTACTAGATATATATAGATCCCGGATCTATAATTGGGATTCAATAAAAAAATTTCTAGATTTTGACACGGTAAAGTATTTATGAATTTTTTTTTCTAAGTATATATATATATATATATATATATATATATATATATATATATATATATATATATATATATATGTGTGTGTGTGTGTGGGTGTGTGTGTATGTGTAAATTAAGTATGTAATGGTGTATTGATTATTCAAATTTCACCTACTTATTCAAATTTTATATTTTTATTAGGTTGTTATATTTTAATTTTTATATGTTTTTATAAGGAAAAAGTAATATAATTGTAGTGAACGTAAGATATTTAAAATCATTTAAAGGAACAAGGTTCGTCCAAATAAATTTTTTCAATTTTATTTAGTCGATTTACTTATATATATATATATATAGGTGTGAGTCTGAATTTTATAGATTTTTAAATAAGTATTCAAGGGTATATAATGGTTACTATATTTATTTTCATTAAAAGTGACACATCATCTTTTTATAAATGAAATTGTTTCTATTTAATATATTTTAATATAAATATAATATACCATGTAATATTTTAAAACATAAGTAGATATATTTACAAATATGGATATATTTATTATTTCAATAGATATATTTATCTATATCTGTAGTGCACTATATAAAATATTATCACTAAATGTCATTTCTATTCGTTGGTCTAAATTTTTTCAAAAAAAAATAATTTTCTTATTTTACACCTCACTTCCTATTTTTAAAATTAATTATTTGAATTTATTAAATGAATCCAAATGTGTATATAAGGATAGATTACCCAAAAAGTCACCATCTAATTCAAAATTTTCAAACAAGTCAAACACATATTTCGCCAAAAATGGACTAGCAAACTCTTGTCTTAGTAAGTTCATAGGGACATGGTCTGAGGGATGGTGAGCATTCCGTATACATAAATATATATATTGAGCAAATAAGGTATATTAGAAAAATTGGTCAAATATAAACAAACCATAGATTCTAATGCGCAAAACAAGTAATATGGTCTCTCAGAATAAGGCAAATTTGGTTCATAGACCTTTTGAGTAGTTAACTCACAAAATATTCTAAAAGTTATTCGATTTATTATTTCTATATATATATATATATTCATATATCCCTAGTTGCCTTCTATGTAATCCAAAATAATAAAACACGACCATTTTTTCTTAGCCAAAAGTTCTATGTGGGATATTAAAGCAAATACATTTAATATTGTCTTAAGAATCTCATACCATCGTTAGAATAGTGTATCACCATGGTCTCGATGACATTTCTTTATTTTGGTTTTTTTACGTATCCATCATACTATGCACGTAATACATATTAGTCTACTTTACACATACGTATTATATCGCCATTGACCCAATGACATTCCTTTATTCTTGACAACTCCACTTGTATTTCAGTATATGAATAACCACACCTTAGCCTACCTATACTATCATATTTCATGGAGAGTACCAATCTAATTTTAGGTATATGACTCTTTAATGGATAACAATCTATGAACACAGAAGAAAGTAAAAATAAAAAATAAAAAAAACAGAAATGACGATAAACATATATTATGTAGAGGTACAGAAGATCAATTTTGTTGAAATATGTTTTAAGGAAAAAGCAAGATACAAAATTGTTTTTTATCAGTCATTATTTTTCTAGGTATAGTGTTCACTCATGACTAAACAATGAAATATGCTCAAATAGTTTTGTTTAGAAGTAAATAAAGAAAGTTATTTATAGTTAGCACTACTTTTGTTTCTTTGTATTAATATTATATCCTAGAAGAGCAAGGATAATATATGCATATGAGGTGGAGACAATGATATTAAGGGTCAGTTGGAAGTGCTTAATTTAGAGTAAAAAACGCTTTTAGAATAAATTTAAAATTTTAAAATATTATTAAAAATCATTTTGAAATTTAAAATCATATTAAGTTCTTTTTTCCAGAAGCACATATTTGGATCTTCTCATAAAAGTGGTTTTCATAATAAAACAACTCTTAAAATGCAAGAAACACTTTATGTGCTTTTCCAAAAAAGGACTTCCAAACGGGCACTAAGATCACCAAGAGATCCGGAAGAAGAATCTTCTCATGGAAGAAAATCTTACAAAAGAAAAGTCTACTTAAGCCTGAAACTATTTAAATTTTCACAGGTGAATCTGGAGCCAGGAACCCTTCATAAAGAGAATAATATAATTCAGGAAATCAATACTTAGAATTATATACAAACTAGATAGAAAAATAATCTTATTTTAGATTTTTTTTATTCTTTCAACAAATAACACTCTCATTCTAAGCTACACTAGAGTCGGAGCCTGAACTAGATTTGTGGAGCCAGGCAATGTCGGTGTGTGTATAGGGGATGAATCCAATACGTCACATAAGAATATATACCACATTTGAAATATAGGTGGGATACAAATAATTATTAAGAATTTTAAATTCAACTCACCAATCGATGTGTGACTATCGAAGGTCACTTTTTATCAAAACTAAAAGAAAGGGAAGTAGGATGGATTCACCACCTATTGTAATAAAGAATTTAATATTTATAAAAGTAATACCAACAATCCTTTACAAATTTTTTACTTATAAAACACATAACGAAATGGTGGTTGGAAAAATTATAACATTTGTGCAAAATATGGGTTATCGACTAAGTGTCAACATTTCGATACAAACTATCACATAGTGACGTGAGGATACAACCGAACCTTGTCATGTGAATGTAATCTTGAATTTGACGTTATTTAGATGAAAACCTTAAATCACATCACCATATCCTTTTATTTGAGTTAATTCCACGATACCGTATTATATATTCTTTAAGGATTGTACGCATACCTTGGTTCTCAATAGCGCTCAGTATACATTGTGTTTTTAGTATAAGTATTCGTATTCACAATCGCATATGTGATTTCAAGAATGTCTATACATTCTAAACTACGCCATATTGGTCTTTGAAGTCATTAAGAGCCAAACTTAAACTTAGAAGATAAAATTTTTGTTCTCTAATTAATAACATGTAAATTAGTACCAAATATTACAATTGCATAAGCATATAGAATGTCATCACACCCTGTAATCTTATTATTTCAGAGTAAACACATGAGTTATAAGTATTGACTATAGACATAAATTTACTAAGATACCATATATCTATTCATGCCGTTGGTTATGTGCATGTTTCAAGTCATACAGGGACTTCCCAAACTTACAAAATATATGCTTTCACTAGATAACACAAAATACTCATTTTGTGCCACATATATCTCCATTAAAAAATTGTATCTTAACATCAATTTTATGTAAAAATAATTTACTATGATAAGTAAGATAATAAGGGGTTTTATATTATATATCTTGATCATTTGAAAATAAATGCAAAAAGTAGTTTAAACTTTTTTTTTGGGTGAAACCTCAAATTACAAATCTAATCGCAATTTTTTTACTAAACCATCATGTCTGAATTTTCTCTTATAAATTCACATCTACTAATGGGTTTACAACCCATAACTAAGTGGAACAGATCCTAAATATTTCTTGTCATAATAGTTTAAATTCACTATAAATTGTTTCATTTTAAAAGCAAGCATCTGCCAAAATCATGGCTATATCGTATATATATCTTATGATCATACTTAACAAGAAAAGATGCTACTATATATTCACTTATTATACCTATATGAAAATACATAGTTTGTAAGGCAGTTTTGATATTTGGTATAAAATTATACTCTATCATACGTCTCCTAATTCTCGTGGATTCATTATTGGGTATAATCATTTAACTAGGTGATGGTAGAATAGAAGTCAAGTTATTTTTAATAGGAATATTAGGCATCTATTCTAGCATCCACATTTATTTATAAAAAGTGTATATCCTAAAATATTTCTGCATCTCTAGTTTTACTATATATTTATTTTCTAACAACACGCATCTATTAGTAAAATGATTCAATTAATATCTTATGAAAAAGGAATTTCACAATTTTGGCTCAAATGTTGACTACTTGGCAAAACACCAACACATTCTTGATAATATCGGGTTAAGGGGAAAACTTTTCCAAAATATAGGGATGCGCATAACAATATGACAAGATACCTTAGTACCACATTTTGTTAGGTTAACCTGAAAATAGTAACATGTCATTTACAATAAACTTAAGAGTTCAATTTATCCTATTAACTAAATTATCCTTTTTGGGGTGTATAAGTTTAACTAGATCTATTAGGATATCTCAATTTTCTCACTGAACTCTCTTATGGAGTAAAAAATGTATCTATCACCTTTATTAGACCTACAAATATTAATCTTCATGTCAAGTTGAATTTAAATCTCAATTATAAGAAATTAATTTTACTTCATTTTTCCATCTTAGGAAATAAATGTTGGTAAACCTCGAGTAGTTATTTAGAAGGTTCGTATAGTACATATTACCTTCTTTATTAACGAATTTTTGAAGTCAGATAATTTAGATTGAAATAACTCTAAATTCTTTGTTTGTCTAGTGATCATGGGTTTAAAAGGTTTCTTATCATATTTGACCACTACATATATTTGGCATCATATAAATTATCAATATATTAAAAAAATTCATGTCCAAAAAAAATTAAATTTTTAATAAAAACAAGACTAATCTATCATGCTATAAATTAATAGCTTCCACAATAAAGTGGAACTAGGTACATGCATAGTTACTAAATCGATAATTTTACAAATAGTTCCACGCTTTTATATTTTTTTCCAATAAAATCAATATTTCTGAATAAAATAATTTTTCCTGTATAATAATTTATTTGAATATCTTTATTTAGAAAGGATCTTGAGATTAAATTTCTATTAAAGAGTGGAGACATATAAAAAATCATTTTAAAGGTAAGATTTTTATAAAACTGAGTATTACACAAATTTGTTTCTCGAAATATTTACATTTTTGTTTTGAATAAGGATCAAATGCTTCAAATTACATTCTGTGTGAAGGCAATAGTGAAATCTATTATATTCCAATAATCATCAATGGTTTTTTTATCACTTTCTAGCTCGCTGGATTAAAGTTCTTATATATCTTTAACCCCTTCTATAGTTGCATTTCTAGTCTATCTATCTTGCTTTTGGGCTCTTTTAACAGGAAACGTAGGTTTCTTATAACAACCTCTTTTAACAGTGAATTGGCCTTCTTCCTGATGCTGATGCTGTTTCAGCCTATACCTCATGTAAATTTGAATTTGTAGCTGGTTTTCCACCAGTTAATTAGTATATGCAATTTCTGATCCAAAATTCGCATCAGAAATATACATTTTTTGCTCAAGAACTTTGCTCGAATTTGTACCTGTGATACCTGCAATATTTGAGCTAATATTACTCGATGAATTTACCTAAATTTTTTAGGTTGATCAACGTAGAAATAGTCGTAGTGCTGAAGTTTTTAATTCAGGGCTGTGATAAAAATAATTATTTCTCAGGTGCTCTATCACCTTACCATTTTGTAGATTAAGCATAACTTCTTTAAGCAAACTTTTGTGACATTGATTTCAACTAAAATTCATGCAAAAGATAGTACAGTCCATTATTCAGAGCCTTGTTTATAATCCTTTTTCTTGTTGAAATGAAAAATCATCCAATCACTTGGATAAAAATTAATTGAATTCTTCACATTCCAATTATTACTAAGCTGAAAAATCACTTGCTTCCCATAGAAGTAACCAATTAACGAATAACCATATGCATTATGCAAGTAAGATTCTTTTTACATGTAGTTGTGTCTCGTGTGTATTTGTAAATGATTTCTAGGTAAAAAGTAAGACATATTGTGACTAAAATCTGCTTAAATTCTATTTGCAGGTCACAGAAATCAAGGACAGCGAAGCCATCATAATGGAGATTCTACAAAGGTTGTCCAAAAAAGATTTAGGGTGATTCAAGTGTGTCTCTAAGCATTGGCTTTCTATAATTTCAAAACCAGTTTTCTGCTTCAGATATCATCGATTTAATCCAGCCGAAGCAGGTAGTAATGCTTTAGTTACATGCTTATACTTGTATCAACTACGTAGTGCTAATAGTTCCAGACTCAATTTTGTTTATCTGAATGGCCAAATTACGAGAACTCCATCACCATTCTCAGTTTCACTACCATATGTTAATGCAAAGTCGAACATTAAGAGGATCTGGTCATGCAATGGATTGTTCTGCGTGTGTATGATAAACTATGAATTTTCACACAGTGCCATAAGCTCTGATGGACATACGTACACGTATTACATCACGAACCCCACTACAAACCAGTCTGCTAAAATCCCTGATTTTGGAAAACCTCTAACCGCAAATGTATTATCCTATCACTTAGCTTTCGATCCTCTCCAATCTCCATACTATAAAGTTGTTTGTGTTTGGGCTTACGAAGCACATTATCGTTTTTCGATCTACTCCTCTGAAACAAAGGGGTGGGAAAATCAAGGATCCATGGTTGCTTCTCTAAAAACTGATGCAGCCTATAATTTTATGTTCAAGGAAGGGGTTTTCTCAAAAAATGTTGTGTATTGGGTGAGTAGAAATGGACCCTTCTTGTGTTTCAAAGTTGAGAATTACTGTGTCCAAATAATGACATCAACTGGAATCAAAAAGCATATAAAACAAAGACAGATTGAATATTTTGGTGTTTCTCGTAACCATTTGCATCTTGTTATGGTAGATGAAACTGAGGATAATAAGTTTTACATATATCAATATGGAGAAAACTTCTCTAAGTGGGTTTTGAAGAATCGGGTTGATCTCCGAAAAATAGGTATACGTGAAGATAGGTGGTTTGGGAGGAGGGAAGGTGTAAGAATATTGAGTGTAATGTTGTGTAAGAAAGAAAATCAAGAAGGTGATCATGTGTTGCGATATGTAATTTCGACACCAGACACTATCTTCCAATGTGAGCCTTTGACTCGTGGAGGTAAACCAACAATGGTTGAATGTGGTGTTTATGACAAGAATCAGGAAAATCTACATGAGTATAACTGGTTCAATGCTCACCAGTTTAGCATTTCACTTTCCTCAGTTTAGTTTATTAATTATGTCATTTTTTTTTCATTATTGAGACTTGTTTTGTTTTGGTGTGATACTGTTGAAGATTTGTATGAACTCTTGAGTTTACTTATGAGATATTTTTATAATTCTTGCTAGTTGTGATATTTTGTTATATTTACATCTTTTCTGATCAGACGATGTTTTTCATTCTCATGAGGTTTGTGCACACTACACCCTTTATGAGATATGACTAAGTTTTCGTTCAGGTTACTGAATATAACTATTCTTGTTTTTATTCAATTATAAACTCGTGACCTTGCTCACAAACTATTGATTTGCATGTAAAGTTGAAAATTAGAGACTAACTCTGAATGGTTTTAAAACCTTCTAGACCAATGTTATTGGGCTTGAGTGATCTTGACCCGTGTTAGTGGGCATTAGTGATCTTGACCTCAGTGCTTCTTCTGTAACCTCAGTCAGTTCTTCTAAGTTGTTCAATATTATAAATGAATATAGTGCAGGTCTCGAGCCATTTAGGCCTGATTTGTTGTACCAAGTATGATGTGCCTGTTGTGCCTTCCTTGGTCCTTAATAACATGTCTAAAAATCATTATCTGGTGTAAAAATTATAATTATCACTCTCCATAGTAGAGCATGCTGACCGGCTTTCCTTCCCGACTGTATCTGTTAACATTATACATAAATTATGTTGTTTAAAAAAAAACTTGTGAGTTCTAGTGTTAAATGAAAAGTGGCGCTAAATTATAAAGTTTGAATCGTTGTTTGTAGGTAACAATGAATTGAGCAGAATAGCATCTATCGCGATTAATGAAGAAGGTAATGTTACGCGGAAAAAATATAGAAGAAGCTTCTTTAAAAGTGCTAAGAAAGGAGAGTCGTGGGCTATCCTTTAGGCCATGAAAGAAACGTATTCTTTAAAAATTGAAAGAGCTTGCTTCTACACGGTCAACTTAGAAATCGTTCAGAGTATCAACAAAGAACAAAATATTGACTGGAAGATTAAACCGATAATCGAGATAAATTGGAAATGGGCAGCGAGATATCCGAATTGGAGAGTAGTACACATTAAAAGAGATATAAACATTTTAGCTGATAGATATGCTAAATGCGCTAGAAAAATGGGAGAAGTACCGGGGGATAGCTCTAATGTTGTAGAATCAAATATTGTATTTTGTAATAACCTATTGAAACATTATTGTAATTGATTTCAATTAATGACAAAAAAAAACGTTGTTTGATCTTCTATGGACTTCTATCTGCAGAAAAGAAATAAGGTTTTTTGAAGAGAAATTCTAAAAATAATATATTGATTTTTTTGGTTTTCTATTTTTTCTGTGTTCCGATTTATTTTCATATCTCTCTATTTATATAAAAAAAATTTAAGAATATAGAAAGACATGTAACTCATATAATAAGTTGTTATATTGTACACTACTATTCTAATTTAATATTAAAACCTATAATTTATTTTTCCACTAATTCAAACTTATTTCTCTATAACTCATAACTTATTTCTCCACTAAATCAATAAAATTGAGATTGTATAAATATTTGTTTTACATTATTCCATTTTATTCTTTTTTGTTTTTGATTTATTTCAATAATGCTTCCCGTAAATTGAATTTGTTATTCATTTTGGGAGTTTCCATATTTTTTGAGAAATGCAATCCTCCGAGTTGTTTTGTAAACACTTCAGCCAGTTGGTCATCACTTTTGAAATGGATACAGTTGAACTATTATCACAATATAACATAGTCAGATCTTTTTGGTTGTACTTCAAATTTTCAAGAACTCCTCTTATCCACATTATTTGACACCCCGCTAAAGAAGTTGCAATATACTCTGCTTCGGTAGTGGAAAGGCCACAATTGGTTGTTTTTTGAACTCCACGAAAATGATCCACTTTCGAGATCAAAGAAATAGTCGGAAGTACTTCGAGAGTCATCTAAACTCCCTCCAAGATCACTATCTGTATAACCCACAAGTTTTATAGGAACATTTTCTTCATAGTAACGTATCGCAAAATCCTTTTAGCCACCTCCCAATGATTTGGATAAGGTTTCTCCATAAACTTTCTTATCAAACTTACCGCAAACACAATATCTGGTCGAGTGGCTTTAACATACATCAAGTTTCCTATCAAGCTTCGAAACATTGTTGTATCAATAAATTTGCCTTCTCCTTTTTTGATTAACTTCAATCCTCTAATGCAAGGGGTTGGAACGGGATTCGAGTTCTCAATCTTAAATTTCTTCGCATTTTAGTTGCATATTTTTCTTGAGAAATAAAAATTTCTTCATTCGATTATTTCACATTAATACCAAGAAAATGATGTAATTCTTCAAAATTGGTCATTTCAAACCCACCCAATATACAAACTTTGAAAGCATGCAACATCTCCAAATTTTTACCCGTGAAGATAATATCGTCATCATAGATACTAACGATCATAAATCCACCCTTAGAATTTATTTTGATATAAAGGTTATGCTCAAAAGGACAACGTTCAAAGCCAAATTTTAAAAAATAATTATTAATTCTATCATACCATGCACGGGGTGATTGCTTCAATCCATATAACGCCTTTTTGAGTTTGTACACTTTGTCTTCTTCACCTTTCTTAGAAAATACATGAGGTTGCTCAAGATAAGTTTCTTCTTGGAGAAATTAGTTCAAGAAGACTGATTTGACATCCATTTTATACAATTTCGAACCACTTTGAGCAGCAAGAGAAATAACTAATCTAATTGTATCAAGTCTTGAAACAAGAGCAAATACTTCATTGAAGTCGTCACCTTTTTTTTGTTTGTAGTCTTTTGCAACTAACCTTGCTTTATGTTTGTTTATCAAGCCATCAAGATTGGCCTTTGTTTTGAAAATGCATTTTTCACCAATTGGAGACTTTTGAGAAGGTAAATTTGTAAGCTCCCAAGTTTAATTTCTTTCAATCGAGTTGATTTCTTCCTCATATCTTGGATATATTTTTATTCTTTTGAGGCTTCTTCATAAGAAATTGGATCCTGTCTAGCAAAAAATGCAAAGAAAATATTATTTTCTTCATGTACCTCCTCTATTGCATCATAAATATCTCTCAAACTTCTTGTTTTTCTTTGAGGAGATGGTATACCTTCAAGAAATTGATTTTCATCATCATAGATGTGCATTTCTTGAGAATCTCTTACTTGGTAATCACTTTCTTCATCATCAAGAATCCGTCGATTAGTGAATCTAATATATTTGAAAAATCATAAGAAGCCTTTTCTTCCAAATTAACATCCCGACTTATTACGATTTTCTTTGTTTGAGGACTATAAAGCTTGTAAGATTTATTCCTTTCACTATATCTAATGAAGATACATTTTTCAGATTTATCATAAAGTTTGGTTCGCAAAGCATTTGGAATATGTGAATATGCAAGACAACCGAATGTTATTAAATGACTTTCATTTGGCTACTTACCATACCACGACTCGTTAGTGGAATTTTCCAAACCTTTTGTTCGTGATCGGTTGATCAAGTAAACAGCACAAGATACCGCTCTAACCCAAAATTGCGATGAAATATTTTTCTTTTTCATCATGCATCGAACCATATCCATGATTGTTCTATTTTTTCGTTCGGCATTGTCATTTTGTTGTGGTGTATATCGCGTCGTCAGTACATGGAGAATTCCATTTTGTTGACAAAAATCTTTAAATAGAGAGGAAAAATACTCACCACCACGATCACTTCTCACGTTCTTTATTTTATAACCAAAATAATTTTCAACTTGAGATTTATATTCTTTAAAATATACAAAGGCTTCCGTTTTTTTTCTTTAAAACATACACTTATAACTTTCTTGTAAAATAATCAATAAATAACAAGAAATACTTTTTACCTCCCAAGGAAGGGACTCGAATTGGCCTGCAAATGTCACTATGAATGAGGTTCAATGGTGATTTTGATTTCAAATTTTACTTGGATGGAAATGGCTCTCGATGTTGCTTCCCCATTTGACACTTTCTTCAATCTTTGAAAATTAAGGTGCCCGAATCTGCCACAACTTGCACATATCTTCATTAACAGTTAGATAAAAAGAATCACTCAGAGTATTATGTTTGAGAGGAAATAAACTGTTTGAACTCAACCCAATATTTGCAACTATTTCATTCCCTAATTTTCATGATGCAAGTGTTGTCAACAAATAAAATACTGACACCTTTTTTTACCAAGTGACCAACACTTAACAAATTATTTTCAAGCCAGGTATAAAGAATACCTAAGATATTTTTTCGGTTTTTCCAGATTTTGTTTTGAAGAAAATATTTCATTTCTTTTATTGACGATTGCAGCAGAAAGTTATGGGTGTATTTGATAAAGGAGAAGTCAGCTGCATATACTACTTTCAAATAGTTTAAAGCATCCGCTAAGATGGAAAGCGGCTACAAATAAAAATCTAAGCGGTTACAAATAAAAATCTTGAGATATGACAGAGGTGGTGAGTATACATCAAATAAATTTTGAGATATTTGTAGAGAGCGGGCACCAAGCAACAACTTACTACATGACACACCACACAACAAAACGGTGTTGCAGAAAGGAAGAACCACACCATCCTTGACATGACGAGAACGATGTTAAAGGATAAAAATATGTCGAAATTTTTTTGGGCTGAAGTAGTGGCATGTACTGTTTATTTGCTAAATCGTTGTCCAACTAAAAGTGTGAGAAATATGACACCACAAGAAGATTGGAGAAACTATAAGACAAATATATTAGTCATCTCTGAGTTTTTGGTTGCATTGCTTATGCTTGTGTTAGAGATGCTAAAACAAAGAAGCTAGATGATCGAGGAGAAAAGTGCATTTTCATTGGTTATAGAGAGGAGTTAAAAGTATACAACACTAAAAAACAAAGTAGTGGTGAGTGGTGGGTCCTGCGGTGTTATAAAATTATGCAAAATACAAATAGAGGATCCACAGACCGCAAGTGTACGGGTCGTTGAAGTAATAAACCGATAATCTAGATTTCGTACTCAGAGATTGGACTGGTATAACCCAAGAGTACAATAGATAAGTAGTAGTAATTGCTAATACAGAAAATAAAATATGAAAGATAATTGTTTGGTTTTGTTTATAATATACTCAACGCAAGAATATAAAGTAAAGACTAAAATAAAGACTAAAAGATTAGACACAAATATGAGCTATACTTGAGTCTCGCTTGGGAATCACCTAAACTTACATAATTAATGCTTTCGTAAAGGGAAGAACTGATATTTTTGTATTAGACGGGACTCTAATATCTCCTAACCCCCATTCAGGGTGGAATTGGGAGCTATCCTACGGTATTATAAACCCCGTCAGGAAAATTATACCTAATTCGAATGCTGAAGTCTTTTACCTCATTGGCTGCGTGGTTAGTCAAGCTCATCAGGATCATTAACGAACACCACGCGTCTATTACTTAGATCCGCAATTAAACCCCCGTCAAGGTGATCACTTCGCCACTAAAGTGAATAACCTAACTACTCAATCCTATATTCGATTAGCTAATTCATTGATAATGAAATTAATATAAAATAAAAAGCAATATGAAATACCGAATTCACATTAACTAGAAACTAATCCCAAAATGAAATACATTAATTAAATAAATTAGGGTTCAACCCATTACACGATTCTCAAGTATTTTTAAGTTCAGCTCATATTAAAAGTAAAAACAGAAAGGAAATTATAATTATACATTTTTCTGATAAAAGAAACAAAATAAAGAAGAACCTAATTGGAGGAATGAAAAAAACTGTTGTTGAAGAAAAATGGATTCTCCTGCTCATGCTCTTGCTTCTGCCTCTTGAAGCTCGATCTAAGGATGATTTAAATTGAAGAATAAATGAAAGGTTTTGAATAATAAGGTCTAAAGGGCTTATATATATGGTGAAAAAAGATTAGGTCTAATCTTAAGCTTAATTAAGTAATTAAAAACCCAGGTCCAATTGGTAATTCCCAAAACTACTGTACAACCTATAGTAAAATGCCATAACTTTTGCGTGTCACGTCCAAATCACCTGATTCCAGTCCTCAAATCTCGCTAACTCAAAGGCACAACTTTCTCTTTTAAATCTAAAGACCTCAGTCAGTGCCGAAGTGGCTCGAAATCAGCAATTGATTACAGCTTTTTAGATTTCTATCTCTTTAAGTTTAGTCTTCGGGTGATACTTTCTCCCCTTTGACCTCTCCGCTTAATCTAAGACTTTAATATTCACTTCTCCTCCTCATCTTGGTGCTCCATACCATTCATATACCTAAATATTTATACTAAAAACAAATAAATTAACGCACAAAAGCTCTAAAAATGCAAATAACATAGTTCCAAGGGGAGAAAGTGTAATATATCATAATAAGCATACAAGTATAACTAATAAGTCCAATTCCTACCTAAAACGATGTATCCTAAGGGTATATATTTAAAACAAAACGGGATACATCAATGAGTAGAGATGTTGTTTTTAGTGAAGAAGAATTTTGGAAGTGGAATGAAGAAATTTCTAGTAAAGAGAATCAAATTGAAGTTGAACAAGAGAAAATAAACCATTAACATCAAGAAACTCTTTTAATGAAACCTCAACAAGTCACAAATCCTGAAGGAACTAAAGGTCTAGGTATTTCTTCATCTCCGCCAGGAAGAATGTGAAACTTGACACAAATATATGAGGAAACTGAAGAGATGAATTTGGTATATCTTTATGCCGATCATGAACCATTGTCATTTGAGGAAGTCGTGATAGAAGATTCTTGAAATAAAGCAATGATCGAAGAAATTCGATCAATTGAAAAAAAGAATACTTTGGAATTGACATCTCTTCCGAGAGGACATAGACCTATTGGAGTCAAATGGGTCTATAAAATAAAAAGGACGACAAATAGATAAATTGATCTATGCAAGGCAACACTTGTTGCAAAAGGATACAATCAAAAATACGGAATTGATAATGATTAAGTGTTTGCCTTTGTTGCTTCACTAGACACAGTGAGAATGTTGATATCGCTTGCAGCTCATCATAAATGGAATATACATCAGTTGGATGTCAAATCTGCATTTCTGAATGGTATACTGAAAGAAGAATTTTACATCGAACAACCAGAAGATTTTACCATATATGGTAAAGAAAATAAAGTGTACAGATTGATGAAGTCTTTGTATGCCTTAAAGAAAGCTCTCCGAGCGCGGAATTCTCGCATCGACAATTATCTTATTGAGAATGGTTTTGTAAAGTGTACATTTGAGCATGCACTTTATTCGAAGAAAAATCATCAAGGTAGAGTGTTAATTGCATGTCATTATGTCCATGACTTGCTTTTTATGGGAAATTGTGAGAAAATATTTGTTCAATTCAAACAAGCCATGTTCAAGGAATTCGAAATGATAGACTCTGGGCTTGTGTCATTTTTCTTTGGCACTGAAGTACATCAACAAGAAGTTGGAATTTGTATTTCACAAAAATGGTATGCCTCAGAATTACTTGAGAAATTTACAATGGAAAACTATAGTTCCGTAAGAACTCCGTTGTCACCTGGTTTGAAAATGACAAAAGAGGAGAAGGAAAATGTGTGAATTCCACAGTTTTAAAAAGTTCAATCGAAAGTTTACGGTACCTCACGATCACAAGGCCAGATATTGTTTATTATATTAGTTTACTGAGTCATTATATGAAAACTACGAAAAAGTCTCATTGTCTTGCAACAAAAAGGTTTCTGAGGTACATCAAAGGTACAATGAATTTTGGTCTATTTAATCCTTATTAGGAAGATGCTATATTGTATGGATATTCTGATAGTGATTGGGGAGGTGATCAAAATGAAAGGAAAAGCACCAGTGGATATATATATATTTTCTTGGATCTACAACATCTACGTGGACTTCAAAGAAACAAAGTGTGGTTGCGTTATCTTCATGTAAGGCTAAATATGTTGCATTATCTTTAGCAGTTTGTGAAGCAATTTGGTTGATTAATTAATTGGAATATTTAAATCATGAACAAGAAGATCCGACTATTATTTATGTGGATAACAAGTCAGCGATCGAGTTATCCAAAAATATGGCAGTACATGGAAGAAGCAAGTATATTTATCTTAAGTTTCACTTCTCAAGAGAACATGTCAAGGAGAAGACGATAATGTTGGAATACTGAAATACTTCAGAACAAGTTGCAAATATTTTCACAAAGGCGTTACCAATAGTTACTTTCAAGAAGTTAAGATTTAAAAGTTATTTTGAGAAATATAAGTATAGTATTTGAGTTATATGAATCTTGTTTTCTTATTCTTCACTATATTGGGATCAACAAATACTTATGGATAACTTAAATGATCATTGATTGTGAAACACTTGTAATCGTCTCCAATTTTTCATGCGAATTTTCTGAAATCTCAATTCTTGAGTCTTCTTCAATCTCTACATCATCCTTTTTCACAGAAATCTTTGGTAATTCCTTCTCAACTTGCTCATGAGAATTCTAGAAATTCCCAATTCCTTCTTTAATTCTCAAATTAACCTTTTTTGACAGTTTCTTCTTCATAACCTTCTTTATCACCCACACTACTCTCCTCAACACTATTTTCTTCCCACTGCTTCCTCCCATATTAGCCATTTTTTCAGGCTTCATTTAGTCCTATAAGACCCCGAATTAGCCGGAATTCCAAGTACATAATACATGCAAGTTTTAAGTTATTTACACCAAGAAAATACTTAATTTTTTAAAACTGGTGGCTTATTTTCAAACGCACGTTTCACATCTATATTACAAGCGTTGAGGAACTCATAAAAGTTTATATCACAATTATCTTTTTATAATACTAAAATATTTTTCGACAAATTCACATATTTTAATAATTTACTAAAAACAACCTATGTTAAAGACAAAAGCATCAACTACGTTCAATATTAGTGTATCCAAATTTAATAAATTATACGTGGCATTTTATTATTAGACTTGTACTATTACAGTCCAGAGGTATAATACATATGAATTAGCTTGTGTAAGAATATCATATACACATACATATATATATATATATCTATATTATATTTCAGAGTCTATTCTACGGTTCAGATTTACCCATATAAGTGGTGCCAGGTTTAAAACTGGCTAAACATAAGGGGTGACTAGGATTTAATCGAGCTAAACATAAGTGGTGGCCAGGATTGATTTTGGCCCCACTTATTAGTAATACCATTAACTAATCGTTATTTACTTAAAAAAAATTATATTTTGAAACAAAAAACCTTAAATCACTCCCTTATTTCTCTCATTATTTTTTTATTCTTCTCATAAATCTCTTAAAATTTGCACATTTTTTTATTTTCTCATTTGTTATATCTATATCAAAACCACATTGATCTTTTAAAATATTTTTTTTTTAAATTGGGAATATGGGAGCAGTGTATTACCCTACATGATTTTTCAAAAAAGCTAATGAAGGAAAATAATATTGAAATATATGGTGGAGATAATAATAATAATAATATATTGAACCACTTAAGAACAATTGGGCAAAACCGATTTGGACCTTTACAACAAAATTACAACAAATTGATATTTTGTAAAAATATATCAATAAAAGTTACATTATTAATTATAAAAATTATAAGACTAACCAGCATTTAATTTTTTCTATTAATATTTAAAAACTCTTTATTTCTCTCACCCTTATTTTTCTCATTATTATTTTATTCTTCTCATAAATCTCTCAAAATTTTTTATTATTTAATTTTCTTATTTATTGTATCTATATAAAAACCACATTGATCTTTTAAAATATATTTTTTCAAATTGGGAATATAGGAGCAGTGTATTACCCTACACGTTTTTTCGACCCCTTATACATAACCTTAGACCCTTAACTAGCAACCTTAACGTTAACCTTAACCTTAACTTTACCCTTAACCTTAACCTTAACCCAAACCCAAACCAAAACTCAAACCTTAACCTTAATCTTAACCTAAACCCAGACCTTAACCTTAACCTTAACTATAAACTTAAACTAACCCATACCATTAACCTTAACCTTAAACTTAACCTTAACCTTTAACTTTATTTTTAACTTTAACTTTACCTTTACCTTTACCGTTACCTTTACCTTAACCTTAACTTGAATCTTAACCTTGACCTTAACCTTGACCTTAACCTTAACCTTGACCTTAACATTAACCTTAACCTTGACCTTAACCTTGACCTTAAACTTAACCTTAATCTTAACCTTAAACTTAAACTATACCTTAACCCTCAACCTATTATCCATAACCTTAACCCCTTTGCTATTAACCTTATTCTTAACCTTATCCTTAGCCTTAGCCTTAACCTAACCTTGACCTTAAACTTAACCTTAATCTAAACCTTATTATTAACCTTAACCTTATCCTTAACATTAACCTTAATCCTAAACTTAACATTAAACTTAACCTTAAACTTAAACCTTAAACCTTACATCTTAAACCTTAAACCTTAATCTTCATCATCACTTTAACCTTAACATTAATCTTAACCCTTAACCTTTAACCTTAAACCTTACACCTTAAACCTTGAACCTTACCTTGACCTTGAACCTTAAACCTTACAACCTTATATTCATCTTCACTTTAACCTTAACCCTTGAATCTCAAGCCTTAACCTTTAAATTCACCTTCATCTTAAGTTTAACCTAAACCTTAACCATAACCTTAACCTTGAAGTTAAAACTTAACCTAAATCTTGAACCTTGAACCTTGAACCTTGAACCTTGAACCTTGAACCTTAAATATTAAACCTTAAACCTTAAACCTTAAACCTTAAACTTACACTTAACCTTAACTTTTATCTTAAATTTAACCTTAACCTTAAACAGATAAAGAATCATCGCGCTAATATTCGACCTTAAACCTGGAATTTTGTTAAACCCTAAACGTTTAATCTTAAACCTTAACTCTAACTTAACCTTAATCTTAAAGTTAAAGTTAACCTTAACCTTGACTTAAATTTTACCTTAACCCTTAACTTTAACCTTCAAATTAACCTCATCCTTAACCTTGACCTAAACCTTAACCCTAACCTTAACCTTAAACTCAACCTTAACCTTAACCTAACCTTCTTCTTGGTGAGCAACAAAAGAAAAACCTAAACCTTAACTTTAACCTTAACCTTCACCCTTGGAACCTGTGTTCAATTTCAGTTAACAAAACAAATTTTTTTTTAAGTGTCTTCAGACATGGGTTTTCCCTAGTATACACACACATATATATATATATATATATATATATATATATATGTATATATATGTATGTTTATATATACTTATATAAACAAGTATATCACAGTTGTAAAGTTACAAAGTCAACATATATGTTTTCTATTTCTATATGTTTTCATTTTTTTTATTTAAGATACATGACATGAAATATTTAGCCATGAGAATTTGTGAATAAATAATTAATAGAGTACACATAGTTGAAGACTTATGAATATTTACATGAATTTTACAAAAAAAAAATTATCTCTTGTTCAAAAGATATTTATTTTAGTTGTGGTGGTTTTCAGTCATGAGAGCGGATTAAAATAAATAATGAGGCAATGCCCAATTAATTACATGGAGAGTGTAAATATTTCAAATTAATTACAACTTCAACTTAATTCCTACTTAAGCAAAAAAATGGAAGATTACAAAAATACCCATAGACAATTAATTAATTACTTTAATTATAATATTATTTATTTATTTATTTTGGTACTTTTTTCTTCACAACCCTATTTATCACCCACACTACTCTCCTCAACACTATTTTCTTCCTATTGCTTCCTCCCACATTAGCCATTCTGCTTCCTCCCACATTAGCCATTCTTTCAGCTTAGTACCTACAATCATGTAATTTGGGCCTATAAGACCTCAAATTAGCCGGAATTCCCACTACATAATACATGCAAGTTTTAAGTTATTAACACCAAGAAAATGCTTAATTTTGTAAAAATGGTGGCATATTCATAAATGCATGTTACACGCTTATATTACAAGCGTTTTAGGAACAGATAAAAGTTTAGATCACAATTATCTTTTATAATTCTTAAAGATTTTTCGACGAATTCGCATATTTTAATAATTTACTAGAAACAACCTATGTTAAAGACAAAAGCACCAACTATGTTCAATATTAATGGATCCAAATTTAATAAAGTATACATGTTTTTTTATTAGACTTGTACTATTACATTCGAGAGGTATAATACTTATATATTAGCTTGTGTAAGAATACAATACATATTATCTGGAGTATATGTCTATATTTAATATATACACTCATTTAAACGACTGTATCACATTTGTAAAGCTACTAGTTCAACATATATGTTTTATATTTCTATATCTCTTCACTTTTTTTATTTAAGATACATGACATGAAATATTTAGCCATGAGAACTTGAGAATAAATAATTAATAGAGTTCACATAGATTAAGACTCGTGAACATTTACATAAATTTTATAAAAAAAAATGATGTTGTCACTTGGTCAAAAGATATTCATTTAAGTTGTGGTGATTTTCATTCATCAGAGCTGATTAAAATAATTAATTTTGACGATAAGAAATTTACATGCTTACCAAACTATAAATGCCGTTATAGTGATAAATATTATAAAAATCAACCACAACAACAATTAAAATAATTAAATCTACATATTCTATCAAGTAAATCTTACCAGGGTCTTGATATGTGACTGAAATAGCATGTCCAACGATCTTTTGACATTTTTTGTTCGAAATCCATATTATTACCACATGAAATCAAATCTCAATTTTGTTGGTAAACCTGTGTGCAAAAAATGAAAAAGAATATCAACATTTTTTCTTGTGATGTAAATAAAAATTAAATAAACATTATATCAATATTTTTGTTAGGTATAAATGTGTAAAATTAATACAAAGACATAGTATACTCATAATTCTCTTTAATATATATTAATTTTTCTTGTATAATATAAATTATTATATTTATTAAATATCATTAACAATTGATAATCAAGTTAGGGTAAAATCAAATCAAAATATAACAAAATACTTGAAATATTAATACTTAATTTATCAAATTATATTTTATTCACTTTACTATTAGTAATTAAAATTTTAAATATATAAATGAGCATACTAAAGATCAAGTGTTTTTGTGTAATGGAAAAGAATAGAGTGTGCAGATTAAAATATATACCTTCATAAACATATGTGATTTCGATGATTGTAGATGCCTACGGCCTAGAAAGGTGGCCGCTTAACCTACTTGTAAATTTTGATTGTTGGAATGCCTTCACACGCGGCGGCGTGCCCTTTTTGCTTTTTGTTTCTGTTTTGTTAAAGAAGGTCAAAAAATTCTTTTATATAAAAATATATTATATTTTATTTTGTATTCTTCAATTGGTCGATTTTATCCTTGACTTGTAAGTCTAATTACCAAACAAAATGCACGCAATTATTGTTTGGACATTTATTCAAAATATATGTTTTTATTTTCAACTAGATAAGAAATTATTAACTAAGTCTCTAAGTCTTTTATCCACAGGTGGAGACTTAGTAATTATTTCACTAAGACTTAGTCTTTTAACTAGACAAGAAACCATTCGAAACTGAATCTATTAGAGGAAGCAAATATTTTATTTCTTTTATTGACGATTTCAACAAAATGTATGGGTATATTTGATCAAGGAGAAGTCAGCCGCATATACTACTTTCAAAAAGTTTAAAGCATCTTCCAAGATGGTAAGCGGCTACAAAATAAAATTCCTAAGATCTGACAAAGGTGGTGAGTATACCTCAAATAAATTTCGAGATATTTGTAGACTGCGGGCATCAAGCAACAATTTACTACATGATACACAAAACAACGAAACAGTGTTGCAGAAGGGAAGAACCGCACCATCCTTGACATGACAAGAACGATGTTAAAGGAGAAAAATTTGTCGAAGAATTTTTGGGATGAGGTAGTGGCATGTACTACTTATTTTCTAAATCGTTGTCCAACCAAGAGTTTGAGAGGTATGAATCTGTAAGAAGTTTGGAGCAACTATAAGACAAATATTAGTCATCTCCGAGTTTTTCGTTGCATTGCTTATACTCGTGTTCCAAATTCGAAAAGAAAGAAGCTGGATGATTGAGGTGAAAAGTGTATTTTTATTGGTTATAGCGAGGATTCAAAAGCATACAAGCTTTACAATCCAATAAAAAACAAAGTAGTGGTGAGTAGAGATGTTTATTTTTTAGCGAAGAAGAATTTTTGAATTGGAATGAAAAAGTTTCTAGTAAAGAGAATCAAATTGAAGTTTAAGAAGAGAAAACAAACCAGCAACATCAAGAACTGCTTGTCATGACACCTCTACAAGTCACAAATCCTCAACACAATGAAGGTCCAGGTTGTTCATCATCTCTGCCAGGAAAAATCTCAAAACTTGACAGACATATATGAAGAAACTGAAGAGATGAATTTGGTATGTTTTTATGCCGATCATGAACCATTTTCATTTGAAGAAGTCGTGAAAGAAGATTCCTTGAAGAAAGCAATGATCGAAGAACTTCATTCAATTGACAAAAATATTATTTGGGAATTGAGATCTCTTCCAAAAGGACATTCACCTATTGGAGTCAAATGGGTCTATAAAACAAAAAGGAAGGCAAATAGAGAAATTGATCGCAATAAAGCATGTCTTGTTGCAAAAGGATAGAACAAAAAATATGTAATTGATTATGATGAAGTGTTTGCCCCTGTTCCTCGCCTAGACAAAATGAGAATGTTGATATCGCTTGCAGCTCATCATAAATGGAGGATACACCTATTGGATGTCAAATCTGCATTTATGAATGATATACTTGAAGAAGAAGTTTACATCAAACAATTAGAATATTTAACCATAAATGGTAAAGAAAATAAAGTGTATCGATTGAAGAAGGCTTTTTATGGCTTAAAGCATGCTCACCGAGCGTGAAATTCTCGCAACGACAATTATCTTATTGATAATGGTTTTGTCAAGTGTCTATTTGAGAATGCACTTTATTCGAAGAAAAATCATCAAGGTAAAGTGTTAATTGCATGTCTTTAAGTCTATGACTTGATTTTTATGGGAAATTGTGAAAAAATATTTGTTTATGATGTCTCCCCATTTGTGATGATTTAATCTATCTTGGAGACATCATTTTAGGTGTATTTATTATGTTATAGGTCAATTTTCTCATGATTTAGTACACTTTCATATTTCGTGTCTTAATTTAATTATTTATTATTTTTAGAGAGTAATGAGTTTAATTGTTTCTTAATTGTGAAGTTTTAAAAATATAATTCTAAGAGATAAAGGAAAGAGGATAAACATGGAAATTGGAGATCAAGGTAAAAAATATGAAAAATGAAAAGACAAAGTTGCCAAATAAATCTGAATTCCAGCAGTTATGACCACAAAAGGGCTTATATCTCAAGATTAGTTAAGAATTTGGAAGAATGGTCTAAATAAAAGTTAAATAGCTTTCCGAGACGACCAGTTTCGACTATTGGAACGCATCCAATGGATAAGTATTGAAGCAGTTACGTCCAAAATAAAACAACATCAAAATCTAACCTTTTCAATATTTTATGGTTACGAATTTGAGTTGAGCTTGGATTCCAATACCTATCTTATACTCCAAGAAACATTTTAGGGTTTCCTATACCCTATAAATATACCCTCTTATCTTAAGAAAATCATTCTTGGCTAGTCCTTAAGCCAGGAAGAAGCTTACAACACAAGAACAGAAGTCTGGAAGGAGTTGTACACCATATTATGTCATCTTCAATATAACTACTCTTCCAATATCATTTGAATCCCAAATATCACAGGAAATTCTCCAACCTGTTGAAAAAAGAATCGTGTATCACTGAGTCTCGCAAGTATATATACGACACAATACAACAAACAAAGAATACTTCACATGTTTCAAGATTTTCATTTATTTTAAAAAATATAACTCCTTGTCACGTTTTTTAATCTCTCAAAAAGGTGTTTCTTTCCCTCTTAAATATATCTAGTATGTATTTCTCGTCGTCAACTAAAATGACAAGTTTGGTAGTAGGTTTTTTGCGAAACAAAACAAGATCAGCGTGTGACCCCATTTTTACCATTTCATCATTTACTTTTGAGGAACTTACGAGATTTCCAAGACTATAACCAACACTATAACCAACACCTTAATAGATGTCTTAGACGAACACTTCCCCTGTCTTATACCTCAATTTAGAGGGGATAGAGAGAGAGAGAGAGAGAGAGAGAGATTGATTATATTCTCCATAATTTGTAAATAAAGACAGTGGCTCATACACCTAGTTCTGCTGTTGAAATACTCTCGAAATCTGGAAAAGTATTTATACATTTTCAAATTAACTCAATCTTCTAAAAATGTATCCCACGATAAAAAATTATCTTGAATTCATACATGACCAGTATGATGCTCTCTCCAACTATAATGGTGGTAATGTAGTGCTCCATGAAATTTGAGACTGGTAAGGGAAACTATTATATAATCTAATAGCACAAGACCTAATTGTGATATTTGTCTTAGTGATGTCAATATAGGAAAAATAGATATTATTATTTCTCTTTTTTTGACATCATTTTATGTTGGAGTTTTTTACTACCAGGTATCTTTGGTTATCTTTAAATTCAAAGAAATATAGAGTCGTTCAATAAATATAAATTAATTATGGAGTCTAATTGTATTTTTTTTCTAAAAATATATTTTCGATGACTTCTAAATGCATTTGAAAATTGTTTGATTTAGGTAAAATTCGATTTTTACAACTTTATACTCACTGGATGCAGGGGCGGAGCCAGGAATTTTTGTAAGGGGGGGGGCCAAGGGGGTTCAAAAACATTTCTGCCAATATTTGCACTATAAGTCTGAATATCATACAAAAATCGTAAAATAGGTCCCTATATTAGGAGAAATTGCTCTAAAGGTCCCTATATTGTGTAAATATTACAATATAAGTCTCAATATTGATTTTTCAAATTAATTATGCTATAAGTTTCTTTTTTTTAATATAAAATAACATATATTTTGTTATAAAAAATAAAAAAATCTTATAAATAAAATAATTTAAATTTTAATAAAATAAATTTTTAAAAGTTAGGGGAGGGGGGGGGAGATGAAGATTTCTTAAAAATTTAGGGATAATCTACTTAAAAAAAATTTTAAATAGTTATAATTTTTTTTTTAAAATCGGGGGGGGGGGGTATGGACCTCCTACCATGGGCATGGCTCTGCCCCTGATTGCATGAGTACTTTAGCCAATGATCTAAATATACAAAGTTGTTAAAATCACTACCCCTTTGAAATTAGAAATTATTTGTACAAAGTCGTATACTTTCTTTCCTTTATTATTTTTGATAATCAAAATATAAACATCATTTTGTTTTCATTTATTTTGTTTTACTTTTCTTTTTGTTTATATTCTCTTAATTTTCCTTCAGTTATCTAACTAAGTTGCTGAGTTTGTATATCAGTGTTAGTAGTTAGTAAAATTAATTTCATTTTTCCATTTATTTAATTTTTTTGGTTGATATATACTTTATTTTAGACCCGAATGTGTTTATTCATCAAAAAAATTATGTGATTTATTTAATAGTTTGTTTATCATAATTCTTAAAATTAAATTCATTTTTGTCAAATACTTAAAATTCAAAATATTAATCATTAAAGATATTATTAATGTTCTTATTAAAATTATTATTATTAGCTCATTTTAAGTTGAAAATACATCATTAACACACACATAGCTTAAAACAAAACAAAAGTAAATGTAATTTATATATTTAAAGGTAGTTTGGAAAGTCAGTCGAAGATTTTAAAAATCTTGAACAAAACTTTATATTAAACCCGTTATATTTGTAGAAATAATGTATACGACAAATTGATTAAAAGTCACAAAAATCGGGAAAGAGAATTTACTTGATTAAGTTGTGAAATATTTTAAAAAAGTAATTATTACGGATTTAAGAAGATTGAATTAAAAAAATTGATATCTAAGAAATTTAAGACCAACACCATTAATATATTAGTTAGTATTTGGATTCTTTAATTATATGGTAACTGAATGTTTTGTAAAAATACCCTTAACATGACACTTCTTTTTATACTTAATGTGAGATTTAATTCAAAATCACAATTTATTAAAAACTTATATAAAATAAACATGATACTATACAATTTCCTTATATTTCTTAGTTCTGTAACATTCTCTTAGACTAACTTACCATGTATAATTTATATTTACGATAAAAATAATATAGAGATAATTGTCAATTAAGTCTATAACCTAATAAATCATGTCTTAAGAAGTCCAATCCAATAATTTGGATGAATAAGGTCTAAAATATTATTTTAGTATTATGATATACCTAATATAACCTTACAAAATTATAAAAAAATAAAGTTTAGATTTAAAAAATACATGTTGAAATTAAAAAGAAAAGGTAAAGATTTAAAAATAATGAAACATGAAACCTAATTCATATCTTCATAGTCATATTTGAACGAAAATTAAAAAAGAAATCTCTTTCTCACCCGTTTTCCCACCAAGCCACTCTCTTGCATAAGAAACCCGTCGCCAGTTGGGGGCCATTCTCCACCATCATCATCAGTTGCACCATCAACAATTGAAGAACTCAAATTAAGATAAAAAATTAACTTTTAGCATTGAAACTCTTGATTAAATTTTAACCTAATCTCATCACTTTAATTGTTCATAATTATATGATTTAAGAATAATTACAGTTGTGGTGTATATTATTTTTTATATAAATCCTACAATGACTACTTTAACAAATCCTAATGGTCATAATACGCTTAGTGTGTTTATTTTATTTAACAGTGGCCATTTTGTGACTCTTGGAAGCCTTTTACTGTGATAGAAGTGATACCCTGAGAATTGTTTTTTAGTCAACTATTGAAGTTACACGACCCACTGGCCCACTAATTGGTGTTGTAACCCAGTGGCCATTTGATGGGACGTTTGACAACTAGGCTATTAAACAACCCATTATCCCGCTATATTGTGTTCTAGCCCACTGATATTTTAGACATGGATTGTTAGTAAAATGGGTTGGAAATTGTGAAGAAATTTATTTTAATTGTGACCCTTTTTAATTTAAAACCCAACAATATATTGTCAATATGTATAAATTAGTGTTGAATTACTCATAGTAACTTATGTATATATACGAAAAAATTTAATATTATTCATCAAAAAAACGATACTAAAATTGCTAATTGATATTATTAAACAAAAACTGTATGTTTGTTTAAAATTATTCTATAACATTATATTTTGAATTTAAGATCTAATTGTTTAAAAACTTCTAACCCCTCATATCATTTTTTAAAGAATTTAACTTAAATATTTAACCTAAAAGTGACCAAAATATATTTAATTTGATCAATATATTTTTATTTAATTTTATATTAAAAAAATTTAATGTATGTATATAGTATATTGAACTTGACTGGCCCACCTAACTTCTCCCTTCTTCCTCCAGTACAAATAGTCTCATCACTACCAAGTTAATAATACTTTTTCCATTCATTAATGTATGTCATACTTTTTTATCACGCGGATTAAGAAAATAAATTAATTTCTTATATTTTTACTACACTTCCCTCAACCAACTGTATAAATGAATTTAATGATGATAAACTTTTGAGTATCAAATAAAGAGAGAAGCGGTATAAAATGTGAAAACGTTGCTTGGTATCTTAAATGGACAACTTTTTGTGGACATTTACGTTTAAAATTATAACAAATATTAATGGACGGAAAGAGTAACAAACAAAATATAAACGGAAACTACCACCCCACCCCCCACTCTTTACCACGGCCAAGTAGGGTTTGGCCTTTGAATATATATATATATGGGGACTCCATTGAAAAAACACTACATCCCATTAAAGATACACTAGCCGCACCTCAGTGGAAGAACAACTCTACACAGTATAATGACGACTGACAATTCATTTAAAATATAATTATAGCCCCTTAAAATTTGTTAATAATGGCAGTAAGGATGATAAGGAGATGTTTAATTGAAAGACTCAAGGATTGTTGAATTTCTTAAATTGTTGTTCAAGTTAAGTTAATTTAAATTTTGTCTATATTATCTATAAGAATATATATAGGGTCAATTACCCAAGAGGACTTGAGGAGCATCTTAGTGCCACATGGGAACCAAGTGATTCCTCTCTCCTACTTAGAGGCCTCAAAATTGACAAATGTCATTACTATACTTATAGTGTATATAAGAAAAAAAATAGATTATCATCTCTCCTCCATTACCATTAATCTCTTACCCCCTTTATCATTTTCTCTCTCTCCTTCTTCATTAACAATCAATAATTTCCAGTTCCGGCCACAACCACCGACGACCACCACCGGCCTCCGCTGGAAAAGTACTGAGCATATTTTACTGAGCATATTTTTCTGAGCATATTTTATTGAGTATATTTTACCGAGTTTCGGAAAAATGTGTTGAGCATCGAAAATAGTTGCTGAGTATTTGAGTTTTTCTGATGAGTAAATTTACTGAGTATACTTGTATGCTCAGTAAATTTACTGAGTATTAACAAATAAGATATACATTAACACAAATCAACTATACATTAAACAGAAATCATCTATAAATCAACACAAATCAGCTACATTAACACAAATCAGCTATACATTAAAAGTTATGAGTATTAACATCTCCTGAGTATGGCCTCGAAATTTACAATGACATATTCGAATAAGAAAAATGAAAAAAGAAAAATAAATTGAACTTGCTGAGCATGGTTCGAATTTGCTAAGCACGGTTCGAACTTGCTGAGCGTGGTTCGAACTTGATGAGCTTGCTGAATCTGTCCACCTTCGAAACTTGAACATGAATGAAACCAAATCCATGGCAGATCTGAGCTCCAACTTCACGAAACTTGAACACAAGCGAACCAAGCTTCGTCACCTCCGCTACACTACCTCGAACCACCACGAGATCTAAGAAGAGCTTCGTTGTTCACTAGCTACCACCGCCGTCGCTGCACGAAAGATCTGCCATGGACGGAGCTTCGAGCTCCAGCTCTGCACGAAATATCCGCCATGGACGGAGCTTCGAACTCCAGCTCTGCACAAAAGATCCGCCACGGATGTACCTTCAAGCTCCAGCTCTTTTATTTTTCTCATATCTTGAATCGCAACCATGGATTTCTGAAGAGAGAGAAGATAGGAGCTAAGAATTTGACGTGAGGTCTAGGTAGAGAAGAGAGAGAGAAAAAAGAGAGGCTTAGAGTTTTAAAATAATTCTGAATAAAAATAGTATATATAGGGAACTAAAATAAAAAAAAGGGTAAGAAGGTAATTGGGATTTTGGATTATAGTGCTAAATTTAGTTTGTGGCCTTTAGTAAGAAGAAGAAACTCAACTGGTATTCTTGGGTCTTGAGGTGGTGTCTTCAAGATCCCTTGGGTAATAATCTCATATATTAATACCGAAAGGGTCTTAAAACTTGAAAGCCACACTATAGTTCGAAACAGTATAATTGGTAAATAAATAATATTTTCATCAATTATTTTTTTAAATATCCTCTCAAATATCTCATTCTAAACCACAAAACTAAAAACATACACTAAAACGCACATAGTTCAAAGCTTGTGAGAAACCTCGGAAATAATTGAAGTTCATTGTCACCGGAGATGAATGTTGTTTAGATGGGGCCATGGATGCGGTGAGGAGTTGAATTATGTCGCTGTGGAATACTGCAAGGGAGCTCGAAAACGGAACTATTGATGCTTGCTCGGAACTTGACCTTACTTGGGAAAGAAACACGAGTTTCAGAAAGAGGAAAAAAGCTCTTTAGATCGTAGTATTTTCATATTTTTATGGCTGCTAAGTGTTTCATCAGGTGTTAGGATATTCTACCCAGAGTTTGGATTTTTTGTACATGATGCTTAGTGTTGCGTTGAAGTAGCATCTCCATATTTAGTTTTGTGCACCGATGTGCGTTTTTTTAATGTACTTCAAATTTGAATATTGTTTTGATAATTGTTTTTTCCCTTGGTGTCATGATTGAGATGTGAAGCATTAGTGTTTTTTCTAAGTTTTCAACACATTTTTGTAATGTATTCTTTTAGTTTAAATGATTGGATTGATTAATATTGATTTTGTAATCCACAATTTGATATATAATTCCCTCAGTTTCAACCCTATACCGATCCATGTCCCCAACTTTGCAAAATCATATTCACCAAGTTGCGAAAACAATGCAACTAGTAGACTTGCGACATCCATAACTACCTCAGAAATCATACGATCTTCTAGTAGAGACTAACTAGTACTCGGTTTAAGGTTCCATATCCAAGGCGAGCATTCAAAATATCATTCGTAATGCTTTAAGTAAAAAATAATTGGCACAATCAAAGACAAGTTCTGGGTCATGGTCCCTTTTTGATAGAATCATGTCAAGAAATTAAATCGGCAAAAGTGTTAGTTGTAGAATGGATATAGATTCATCTTCACTCATACAATCGACCCTTTCGATTTCCAAACATCTTTAGAATACTGGGGCATATTCTTCAAAACCGGTTCCATGGGGGAGGTGGAGGGGTTAGTGAACTTTACCTGCAGAAATCATGAAGGTTCTCAAACTTTTTTAAATAAAAAGGTAAATATCCTCTCTGGACCTTTTCCTATATATTTAACCTTTATGATAATTTAGCTCTTATGTAAACATATCCTTTTACCTTAACTTTTCAATAACATTGTCAAAAAATTGAAAGATAAAGGATTAAAATGTCAAGTTTGCAAGATAAAGGATTTGCGATGTCACAAATTAAAAGATATATAAGCGACTATGAAGTGACAGACTAAAGCTTAAAATTCAAGAAAGATAAAGGACCAAATAGGTTATTTATCCAAATGAAAAAACAGTCTCTTGGGACTATATGCATCATCTGTACAAAGCAGTTTGAGGATAGAAACGGGACTTTGATGCTCGTCACCATCTTTTATAATGTCGGCCTCCTACTGTGGGCTAACAGGACTTAAAAAAGAAATATCCGGTGAAGATGAAAATTCAGTTCTCCTATCATGTGAAGGCAAAGTTTGAAAGATTGGGGGTAAAATTAAGCTCTTTGATATAGTTAGGGGGTGTTTCTACAATTACATCTTACTAACCAACAATGACCGTCCCCCACAGCTAGTCCTAGGATATTAATCGACTCGGGTTGAACTTCGAACATAAATAAGTCCCATTGTTTTCCAATATCATTTGAATCCAAATCATCACCAGAAAAATCTCTCTCATTTGAAACAGATTCGTGTATCACATCCCATCTCAATCTAGCATAATTGGTATATAAGTCATGATCGGCAGAAGAACAGATCCTTTCCCATCGTTCGCACAGTTTCTTTAATTTCAAGATATTCACTTTTCCTCACGTGCTTCTTTTGATCTCGAAGAATATCTATAACCAACACTGCAATGGATGTTGTAGATGCGAACTTCTTCTTTCTCATACCCCTATTAGATTTATATGTTTTATAATCTGTAAATGAAAGTGAAGTGGCTTATGCTCCTACTCATGCTTTTGCAACGGTAACATACATATAAACCTAACTCATCTCCTAAAGGGTAACTCTCATTGAGAAAAACATCTTGAATTTGTACATGATCACTATGGTAAGTGGAAAACCTATGAAGTTTGAACCAAGGGTTCTTGAATTTATGGGAGTTTGAGAATAATGCTCATGAAATTCCTTTTATGGTTCTTTGTGGAAAAAAAATTTAACATAAATATTAATGTCTATTATGTGGGTTGCGTTAGCATTTAATAATTAGAGATCAAAAATCGACTAATATTGATGAAGATTTAAGTTGACAATCTAGTCCCTTATAATCTTTGTTTAGTTTAACAAATTAGTCCCTTATCTTGTAAGCATAACCCTTTAGTCCCATTATCCCTTATCTTTTTTCACTAACATTGTCAAGAAATTGGAGATAAAGGATTAAGATGTTAATGTCTGCAAGATAAAGGATTGGCGTTGTAACAAAATTAAAATATAAGAGACTATAAACTATAGTTTTTTTCAAGTTAAATGACAAAACTTTCAAATTGAACAAAGATAAGGGACCAAATTAAATTTAATATCCAAATAAAAAATAAGACATACATGATTGTGCAACGATGCTTGTGGGACTATTTGCAGTGTCCGTAAAGCGGTTCAAGGATGGATATCGGACTTTAAAGTTTGTCTCCATTATCTGATCATGTGAATATTGTTGGGAAAGGTCACTAATAAACTTAGCGGAAATAGATTGGATCTCGTTTTCCCCCACTTGTGTGATATAAATAGGCAAGAAAAGAAAGTAAACGACACAAAGATTTACGTGAGAAACCCTCCAAAAAGAAGGTAAAAACCACGGGTGGACCAAGGGTCCAAATACTCCACTATAAAAATATAATAATGGGATTACAAGAGGTTCTCTCTAGACAACACTAGAGGATTACCGAATACATAAACTAATGGAATACACAAAACCAGAACAAACTCACCAGGACTTAAATGAGGATATAACTTTAGTTTGAACCGTTAGAACAACAATAACACCGTTGGATCTGAACTTAATGATGCTAGGAACACCGTGTCAAAATTACGTCTCGATCGGGCTTGATGTGACCATCCAACCGAGGCTCACAAGATTCTGTCGCAGAAGGATATACCGAAATTCCTCTACGGATTTCTCTCTTTTGTGCTCTCTAAACTCACTCTTTCACTCTTGCTCTTTCTTGCTGAAAATGATAGCTAATGGATCTTCTTATATAGGACTCAAGAGAAGAGAGAGAGAGGCCTTTCAAGACATGAGTTAATGACTTGAAGATACCAAAGCAATTAGTGTATTCTCAATACACTCTTTCATGATTTACAAGGTTTGATTTCATTGATTCTAATGAGATTTTCATATACCAATATATGAGTTGTCCTCCGATAAAGAGGAACTAACCCACCAAATATGCAGCCTAAAGATTGAGGGTCAAAATAATTTATTTTATATATTTCAGGGATAGTTCTTGCAATTACCCCAAACAGAACAACGTACTTCCAACAATGAACATCTCTCGCAGCTTGTCCTCAGGCTATTCAACGCCTCAGGTTGAACTTTAAGGGTAAAGAAGTCTTTTTTTCCAGTATCATTTGAATTCAAATCATTACCAGAAAAATCTCTTCTCTGTCAAAACAGAATTGTGTATCACGTCCCATCTCAAGCTGAGGGAAATATAAGTCATGATCCGGGGATTAATCCTTCCCAAATGTTTGGACCGTTTCTTATTTTCTTATATTTGACTTTAGTCATGTTTTTTAATCTCTTTGAAAGGTGTTTCTTCGCCTCGTGGCATATATTCTGTTGTTTCTTTGTTGTAGGCAACTGAAATGATTCTGTTTGTTATCAGTAGGATTTTTAATGAACTGGAGATCGATCTCATGATCAACGATAAAACCCCGTTTTTACCATTCCATCCTTTACTTTTGAAGAATTTACGGGATTTCCAAGACACGCAACTACGTCCAACACCTCAATGATGTCTTAGACACGGACTTTCCTTTCTCTAAGTAAAGGTTTCTATGTTTTATAATCTGTAAATGCTACTTTTGCAATTATTACCTTTTCAATACTTATTCTCTTGGAACAGTAATATACAAGTTAAGTAACTCAATTTATCTCAAAAGTACCTCTTTTGAAAAATAATTTTGAAATCGTACATGACCAATGTGGTGCTCTCTCCAACTACAATGGTGGAGGTGTCAGTTTTCCATGAGATTAGAGATCAAAAGTGACGGGTAAGAAAAAAATCTTATTGAACAATCACAACCCAAGCCTTGGTTTCCAATGAGAAAATTACAGTATAAGGAAAGGGGAGCGCTTAAGCTACAGTGCAGTGACATTTGTAGTGAGGATGAGATGGAAAAATTCTGTGGTTAATGTGGATATTCACAATAGGTTTGATACCCTTTGTGCTGTACCTGAGGATGAAATTGATCTTTTTGGAGCCACGAATTTGATAAAGTGTGCCGTTGGAATTAGTTCAAAAATTTCGGAGGCTGACTTGGTTAATTCAAGAACTTCAGGGGCTGATTTGGTTACTTCGAAAACTCTGGGGTTGATTCGACTTTTTTGAAGTGTAAAGGACCTTTTTATGCCTCAGGTACCACTCATGCTAATTATGGAAATTCAGTTGCCTCTACTTCATATCATAGAAATAACAGTATAAAGGCTTTAAAAACTTTAACTGGGGTGAACAAACATACATGGACCCGTGATGCAAATCCTCCTAATACTGCTGCAGATGGGACCATTAAGGCTACTCGAACTCAGACTAATGCTAGCTCAGAAATTGGAGGACCGAGGGGGCGATTTGTTTCCGCAGAAAGAGTCCCCAAGCAACAATTAATTAGAGGTGTTTTTCGCTCCGCAAAATCTGACTCGGTGCCGACTTACAATCCGAACCACATCCGGTTCGAGTATACCGCAGAAAAGATGATTGGCGCGATGAGAAAAGAAGAGCCTTTCACCTTGGTCAAGAGCCAAAAGACGAAGAAATTGGAGGCGAAAGCTAAGAAAAAGGTTTCTTTTTCAAACTTGGTCATGCCGATTCAGAAGGCCAGATTTAGGAGAAGAAGAGCTATATTCGGAGATGCTACAACTAATTATTTTGGTGCGAATACCCTAATTCTTTTTTTTAGGCTAGCTTCCGCACATCTAACTAAGAGGAATTCGAACCCTGTATATCTTGGTTGAGAGACAGGTGCTGGCCAGTTGAGCTAACCCAACTGGTCTATTTAATTAATAACCTTAATTTCCTAATGTTCTTATAAATATACACATGTGTGTATTGTTATATACATATCATAGAATACAATTCAACTTGTAACCTCTATTTCATTATAGTAAAACTCTATTTTTTTCCGTAGTTTTTTTCCATCTTAGATTTTCATGTAAATCTTGTGTTTATTACTTACTTGTGTGCTTTATTCATTTTCATATAAATCTTGTGTTTATTAATTACTTGTGTGTTTTATTCATTTGATCTTATTTTATCAAATTGATATCAGATCTTAGACTTATCTTGCACAACAAATCTCATACTTTTATTGTACAAAAATTGGGGATTTAAGAGTTATAGAAGATTCATCAAACCATATACCTTTGTTTTTCTTTTAGCCCTATTTTTTTGTCTTTCAATTTTTTCTTTAAAAAAAATCACAAAAACGAAATCGAGTTCGTCTCCGAGATTCATTGTTTTACTACAATGATTAATAGCAAAAACATATTCTACTAATTATTACAACGATCAAAATGGCATAAGATTTATTAGTTTTCATCCATTATAGGGAAAGTTTGAATCAACCTAAGGTTTCGAATCTTCTGTCTCATTATTGTTGAAAATGGTTTTGGAAGCAATTCATTTCGTAGATATCTTCTTCTATATAAGAAGGCGATCAGATCGGCACCTTGTTCGTCGCTTTTGGTGCAGGAGCAAGAACTAATCGGTCGGAATCGAACCTATCCCGTGTTAGGTTCTAACAGACATGGGTACGGGGGCTGCGGTGTTCGCTGTTTCTAATTGGAGGAGTGCCTGATCAGGTGCACTGCGTACCATCTTGATGTTGGTGCACCCTATCCATTGGGATCCCTAATTTTTTTTTTAAAATTATACACACTGCTGTAGGTGCTGTCTATATGTCAATTACTAATATATAATTAATATATATAATTCCAAATATATTTTATTATAACTACCCGTTGATAGCTGGTGTTGCCCTCTGTTGTTTTCTTTCTGACTAGCTGACTTTGACCGTTGACCAAGAGGGCTGACTTTTTGGATCAAATTACCCAATCTACCCTAAGGTTTTTCGACGTCCCAGATATGTTTCAATGCAAGTTTTTTAAATTTTGAGTAATTTTACTGTTATCTCGTATTTCTTCGTTCGTTTGTTATTATGGTAATTTTAAAGATTGAAAATAAGCTACCGGATCGCAATACGAGATTCTCATTATGCCAAGTTAAGAGGCAAATTGCGCTTTCTCAAATGTACTATGATGAAGCAATATTGGACTTTGATAAAATTCTTTTGACTTTGTCTGCAGCAGAAAAACAACAAAATGATTTCAAGGCTCTATCCCAGATAAATTAATACAATTTTAACATCATCCTTCCATGATAGATGCTTTCTGAGTGATTTTTGCAAGTCATCTTTCTTGTAAGGTCCATGCAATTAGTCTCTAAACGGAATCAAATCTCTGACTTCACTGTGCCAACCACCATTATAGAAAATCTAGTCGTTGAAAAGAACAAGTTCAAATACTGAGATGGTAAAACATTAGTATCATATATTCACGTTTTTATTTATCCATGATCATATGTCCATCTATCATGTCTTATTATTCTTCATTTCAACCGACTTTGTGAATGCAGACGCAAAGGTAGCACAAGATCAAAGTCTAAATCTTCAGAGTTACATCTTTTTCCGTTAAAGCTTTTTTTTTATATATCCCATATACAAATTGAATATTCATGTACAGGAAATTAATAATGAATTAAGAGAAACGAGAGACAGTCAAGAAAAACAATTTTCAAAAATAATGCTCAAACAAAGAGTAGTTCCTAATTTTGAAAATAAAAATATCCACAAAAAAGACACATAGTATTACCTAAGTCTGTATACAAACCCCTACGTCAGATGATCACTTTTGCCACTAAAGTGAATAGCCCAAATACTAAAACTATTTCTAGTTGTACCAAAAATAAATAGTATAAGAACAATGTAATATCCAATATATAAGACTAAACTCAATTTAAATCATAAAAATCTCAAATTCAAAACATAGAATAAATTAATTATGAAAGCTTAGCTCATAATAAAATTAAATAATAAAATTATATAAATAGAATACATTATATTAAATTACAAAAAAGAAATAGGATTACCTAAAGATTTGGTTGGTCGTTGTTGGAAGAACAGAATTCCTCCAGCTCTAGCTTCTCCTCTGCCTTCTTGCTCTGACTTGAAAATATTAAACCGCTGATGTAATTCTTTGAAGTGTGTAAAAAGGAGGCTAAAGGGTCTATTTATACTTGTAAATTCGGATTAGGGCTTAGGTTAAGAGCATTAGGTCAAATTATAAAAAGTCCAAGCCAATCTTCTTCTTTAATTCCCGTAACTGGTGTACAACCCTTAGTAAAACGGCTGTAACTTTACATGTAAACTCCAAATGGACTCATTCTAGATGCTAAATCTTCCTAACTCAATAAGGAAAAAATACCTATTTCACGACCAAAGGCTGAATCCGCTCCTAAGTAGCCCAAAAACAACAATTAGTACCAGCCTTTCAGATCTGCAACTTCTTTAGTCAATTCTTCAGAAATTATTTTCTTGCCTTTAGCTCCTACACTTATCTAAGACTTTAATTCTCACTTCTCCTCCTTTTATTGGTTCACCAAATAATCCATGAACCTGAGAACTTTATACTAAAAACAAACGAATTGACGCACAAAAGCTCTAAAAATGCAAATAGTCTAACTCCGAAGGGAGAAATTGCAATATGCCAAAATACACATAAAAGTCTATCAAATAAGTCAAATATTCACCTAAAATGATGTCTCCTAGGGGATAATATTTATAACAAATAGGAAGACATCACAAGCCCGTCAGGATCACTACCGCACACTAGACGTTTATTTGGTGTTTCAATAATTAGACACCCCTTATGATGACCATCTAACTACTATGGTAATCATATACGTTGTCCACCGCAAGTACTACAGACAATACATCAAAGCACAAAAAAACAGAGATGTCACTTCTAATTTCAATTAATGTAAAAGGACATCCCAAATTAAAATATATATATAACAAGTCTAGGTTTCGAACCCTTATGCTAATGTCAAGCTAAATAGAATTAGTTTATACTAGAGAAAGAAAAAAAATAAACTTCAAAGGTGAAGGATCAGAATCTCATGAATAGTGTCTAACTCCATCTTGACTTATCTTCTCTTGATGTAGGATTCATCTTAGTAATTATATGATTAAGGACTGACCAAATATGAGTTCTCTAAGGTAGGAATGGATATACACATATAGGCCCTTGATCGAATTATGGAGTAATCTTCAAGTTAAGGAGTCCTAATCTTACCAAAATTCGTATCCCTAAATTGTAGGACAAGATAAACCTTTGTAGATATTTATTTGGTCATGTATCCTTCCTTGCTTATCAAAATTTAATGTTCTTTATATGAAAATGACCACAATTGAAAAATATATCCGCTCATATAAAAGGATCCTCCTAATTCTTGACCGAATTTCTGCAGCACTTTAATTAGTGGAAGTATCTGCAGTTTTGGCAGCTTCTGTACTTTCCAAATATGCCAAAACTTTATTTTTTGAATTCTACTAAAGTATTTTCTTTACTTTACGACTTCAAATCAGTTTTCATAGGTGTAATAGCTTCCATATACCTAAGTGCTACACACATTATGCGTAAAAGCTCACAAAATTTCAAAACATCTAAAACTAGACAAGAAAGTGTAAAGTATAAATAAACGGGGAAAATTCCAAAATTAATTACTAAATACCCCTAAAATGATGTCTCAAATATAGATTATTATAATACAAATAGGGAGAAATTAATTGAAATATTAGTTAGTGTCTATATGGGTTAGGTTATCAGTCTAAATCGATAAATATAGTATTGAAGAACAATGTTAAGAGTATATGAAATAACAATAGTGTAGTAAAATAGAGAAATAATGGAAACATTAAAAATGACAAAGATATGTTTTTATGGTAACTGTGTGGGGAAGTAATGGTGTGGCAGACCCAATTACAGGTAATTAAGGTAAAAATGAAGCGAATGTTATGTAGAGAACAAATTTTATAGACTTAGAGTAATGATGAATATCTAATGAAACCAATTAAGTACAATAGAAGAGTAATTACAGAGGAAAGGGGATGATACGTTTTAGGGTAGAAATTTTTAGAATAACATAGAAGAATATTTGAGATTTGGGCTACCATAGTAGTAGTGGCCGGAGAGAAAGCCCCACCTAAGAACTTTTTGACTCTAAACTACCTAGACCGGTGTATTTTGTACATTTTTTGACATAGGGTTATTTGTGTTAACTTTACAAGACGTTTTGATTATAATGTTACTATTAAATTTGAGTTCAATCATATTGCTTATTTTAGCTATTTTTAACTAGTAAAGCTAAGTGTTCTAATTTAATTAACTTGTACGCATTACATCAACAATCAATAAATATACTATAAAGATCCTGCTCCCTTCCCCGCGGTTGGTGTGATAAAACTCTCAAAATTATAATTAAGTAGAAAGTACTAACTCTAAAGCACATAATACATCACACTTAAAGAAACTATAAGTATTTCAAACTCCATACCAAGCTTCAACTGATAAATTCCCCTACTACGTCTCCATTACCTAACTAGATTGATCTTCCTTTCACTTCAAACATGATCTTTGCATGTAAAATAACATTATATCGTGTAGCTCTCTATGGATTTTTTCCATATGTTCATTGTAGATAACATCTTCATGAATTTATATTCAACACCACACGACTCAACAATATTCTTCCAATATGTGAATATTTTCATCATTATGCAAAAATTCATTAAGAAAATATATAACTTCATAGAGTTAGAAATGTACAAATAAATGGTTGTTTATTTGCCTGGCAAGATTACACAATATACATTTATCATCAAAACCTTATGTTATTTTCACCCATCTTCTAATAATTTGTTGGGACTCACTTCTATCGAATAATATATGTGATCCATATATGTGTTGGTACATTACATGCACACACCATTTTAACTATGTTTTAATTCAATGTACGGGAAAGATAAAGTGGTGGGACGTTCCAGGGAAAATAATTATACCAAATTACCCAAAGTATATTTATGTTCATTCTATCTGTATACATACTAAATAATAATTAGTTTAATAATAAGATTATATGTATTTGGAATATAAAGAGGATCAAAGCATAGATTACGTAAATATATAAACATTCAATTTTCTAATCCAGATATTACTTCTACAATTTTAGAATTGTGAAAACTGTAACCCACTTAATAACAATGATAAATAAAATATACTAAATATTAAGTTTGAAGGGTTCATATAAAAAGATTGAAATGTTATGGATTTATGAGAAAAGCAAGTGAAGGCCAATCATTTACTTCAGTGTCTATTATAATTTTTCTATTTATATTTTATAATTTCTAGAAACTTTTATATGAATAAAGGTACTCATATATAGAATATTATTCATTAAAATTAAACTAGTTTCATATAATTTTTTAATTTTTTTTTTAATTTTTTTCTCTATTTACCTCTTTTGTCTTTGTCTACATAGATGAAAAAATCATCATTAACTCGCCGAAATATATTAATTACATTAAACTTTTCTACTCGAGATTTTTAATGTGATAAATAAAATAAGTATATATATATATCCATCTTTATACGTAGCTGTCTCCTTACATATCCCCATCCTTATTCCTCGATCTCTCTAGATCTGGATTATTACAAGATAAATTATAATAGCAAGTTGTGCAAAGTTGCAAAAACATAAATCATTCCATTATTCCAGATGTCGCTCATAGATATAACACACCCACTCAAGGTAATCTTCTTAGTTCACTTTTCTTTAAATCTAATGTGATTATTAATATACGTGCTTTGAATAAAATTCCTAACTAGTTGTTTTATGGTCATATATATGAGCATTTCTTACTTCACATAATATATTTTATAAAGTATAGTTAAAAATATCTGGAAAAATTACTAGATGTATATAGATCCCGGATCTATAATTGGGATTCAATAAAAAAATTGCTAGATTTTGACACGATAAAGTGTTTATGAATTTTTATTTTTGTATGTGTATATAGACATATATATATATATGTGTGTGTGTGTGGGTGGGTGTGTGTGTGTGTGTGTAAATTAAAGTATGTAACAAATCCCTTTGGTGTATTGATTATTCAAATTTTACCTACTTATTCAAATGTTATATTTTTATTAGGTTGTTATATTTTATTTTTTATATGTTTTTGATTAGGAAAAAGTAATATAATTGTACTGAACGCAAGATATTTAAAATAATTTAAAGGAACCGGGTTCGTTCAAATATATTTTTTCAATTTTATTTAGTCGATTTACTTATATATATATATATATATATATATATATGGATGTGAGTCTGAATTCTATATATTTTTAAATAAGGATTCAAGGGTATATAATGGTTCTTAGATTTATTTTCATTAAAAGTGACACATCATTCTTTTATAAATGAAATTGTTTCTATTTAATATAATTTATATTATTAATTAATTTTAATATAAAAATAATATACCATGTAATATTTTAAAACATAAGTAGATATATTTACAAATATAGATATATTTATTATTTCAATTGATATATTTATCTATATCTTTAGTGCATTATATAAAATATTATCACTAAATGTAATTTCTATTCATTGGTCTAAATTTTTTCAAAGAAAAGTATTATTATTTTCTTATTTTACACCTCACTTCCTATTTTTAAAATTAATTATTTAAATTTATGAAGTGAATCCAAATGTGTATATAAGGATGGATTACCCAAAAAGTCACCATCTAATACAAAATTTCCAAACAAGTCAAGAACATATTTCGCCAAAAATGGACTAGCAAACTCTTATCTTAGTAAGTATATAGGGACATGGTCTGAGGAATGGTGAGCATGCAGTATATAAATATATATATATATATTGAGCAAATAACGTATATTAGAAAAATTGGTCAAATATAAACAAACCAGAGATTCTAAGGCGCAAAACAAGTTATGGTCTCTTAGGATAAGGCAAATTTGGTTCATAAACCTTTTGAGTAGTTAACTAACAAAATATTCTAAAAGTGATTCGATTTATTATTTCTATATATATTCATATATCCCTAGTTGCCTTCTATATATGTAATATAAAATAATAAAACACGACCATTTTATTCTTAGCAAAAAAAATCTATGTGGGATATTAAAGCAAATACATTTAATATTGTCTTAAGAATCTAATACCATCGTTAGAATAGTGTATCATCATGGTCTCGGTGACATTTCTTTCTTTTGGTGTTTTACGTATCCATCATACTATGCACGTAATACATATTAATATACTTTACACACACGTATTGTATCGCCATTGACCCAATGACATTCATTTATTCTTGACAACTCCACTTGTATTTCAGTATATGAATAACCACACATTAGTCTACCTATACTATCATATTTCAAGAAGAGTACCAATCTAATTTTAGGTGTATGACTCTTTAATGGATAACAAACTATGAACACAAACGAAAATAAAAATCTAAAAAAAACAGAAATGACGATAAACATATATTATGTAGAGGTACAGAAGATTACTTTTGTTGAAATATGTTTTAAGGAAAAAGAAAGATACTAAATTTTTTTTCATCAGTCATTATTTATCTAGGTATAGTGCTCACTCATGACTAAAGAATGAAATATGCTCAAATAGTTTTGTTTAGAAGTAAAAAAATAAAGTTATTTATATTTTGCTCTACTTTTGTTTTTTTGTAATAATATTATCTCCTAGAAGAGCAAGGATAATATATGCATATGAGGTGGAGACAATGATTTTAAGGCTTGGTTGGAAGTGCTTATTTTAGAGTAAAAACGTTTTTAGATTAAAATTTAAAATTTAAAAGTATTATTAAAAAATCATTTTGAAATTTAAAATCATTTTAAGTTCTTTTTTCCAGAAGCATATATTTGGTTCTTCTCATAAAAGTGGTTTTCATAATAAAAAAAACTCTTAAAATGCAAGAAGCACTTTTACGTGCTTTTCCAAAAAAAGACTTCCAAACGAACGGGCACTAAGATCACCAAGAGATCCGGAAGAAGAATCTTCTCATGAAAGAAAATCTTACAAAAGAAAAGTCTACCTAAGCCTGAAACTATTTAAATTTTCAGAGATGAATCTGGAGCTAGGAACCCTTCATAAAGTGAATAATACAATTTAAGAAATTAATACTTAGAATTATATAAAAAGTAGATAGAAAAGTAATCTTATTTTAGATTTTTTTTATTCTTTCAACAAATAACACTCTCATTCTAACCTACACTAGAGCCGGAGCCTGAACTAGATTTGTGCAACCAGGCAGTATCGGTGTGTGTATAGGGGATGCATCCAATACGTCACATAAGAATATATACCATATTTGAAATATAGGTGTGATACAAATAATTATTAAGAATTTTAAATTCAACTCACCAATCGATGTGTGACTATCAAAGGTCATTTTTCATCAAAACTAGAAAAAAGGGAAGTAGGATGGATTCACCAACTATTGTAATAAAGAATTTAATATTTATAAAAGTGATACCAACAACCCTTTACAAATTTTTGACTTATAAAACACATAATGAAATGGTGGTTGGAAAAATTATAACATTGAGCAAAATATGGGTTATCTACTAAGTGTCAATATATTTCGATACAAACTGTCACATAGTGACGTGAGGATACAACCGAACCTTATCATGTGAATGTAATTTTGAATTTGACGTTATTTAGATGAAAACTTTAAATCACATCACCATATCCTTTTATTTGAGTTAATTCCACGATACCGTATTATATATTCTTTAAGGATTGTACGCATACCTTGGTTCTCAATATTGCTCAGTTTATTTTGTGTCTTTAGTAAAAGTATTCGTATTCACAATCACATATGTGATTTCAAGAATGACTATGCATTCTAAACTACGCCATATTGGTCTTTGAATTCATTAAGAGCCAAACTTAAACTTAGAAGATAAAATTTCTGTTTTCTAATTAATAACATGTAAATTAGTACCGAATATTATAATTTCATAAGCATATAGAATGTCATCAAGCCCTGTAATCTTATTATTTTAGAGTAAACAAATGAGTTATAAGTATTGCCTATAGACATTAATTTACTAAGATACCATATATCTATTCATACCATTGTATAGGGACTTCCTAAACTTATAAAATCTATGATTTCACTACATAACACAAAATACTCATTTTGCGCCACATATATCTCCATTAAAAAATGGTATCTTAACATCAATTTTATGTAGAACTAATTTAAGATGATAAGTAAGATAATAAGGGGTTTTATATTAGATATCTTGATCATTTGAAAATAAATGCAAAAAGTAGTTTAAACCTTTTTTTTTGGGTGAAACCTCAAATTACAAATCTAATCGCAATATTTTTTACTAAACCATCTTGTCTGAATTTTCTCTTATAAATTCACATCTACAAATGGGTTTACAACCCATAACTAAGTGGAACAGATCCTAAATATTTCTTGTCATAATAGTTCAAATTCACTATTAATAGTTTCATTCTAAAAGCAAGCATCTACCAAAATCATGGCTATATCGTATGTCTTATGATCATACTTAACAAGAAAAGATGCTACTATATATTCACTTATCATACCTATATGGAAATACATAGTTTTTAAGGTAGTTTTAATATTTGGTATAAAATTAGACTCTATAATACGTCTCCTAATTCTCGTGGATTCAGTATTGGGTATAATCTTTTAACTAGGAGATGGTAGAATAGAAGTCAAGTTATTATTAATAGGCATATTAGGCATCTATTCTAGCATCCACATTTATTTCTAAAAGGTGTATATCCTAAAATATATTTGCATCTCTAGTTTCACTATATATTTATCTTCTAACAACACGCATCTATTACTAAAATTATTCAAAAAAATATCTTATGAAAAAGGAATTTCACGATTTTGGCTCAAATTTGACTACTTGGCAAAACACCAACACACTCTTGATAATATCGGGTTAAGGGGAAAAAATTTCCAAACTATAGGGATGCGCATAACAATATGACAAGATACCTTATTACCACATTTTGTTAGGTAAACCTGAAAATAGTAACATGTCATTTACAATAAATTTAAGAGTTCAATTTATCCTATTAACTAAATTATTCTTTTGGGGTGTATAAGTTTAACTAGATCTATTAGGATATCACAATTTTTTCACCAAACTCTCTGATAGAGTAAAAAAATATATCTATCACCTTTATTGGACTTACAAATATTAATCTTCATGTCAAGTTGATTTTAAATCTCAATCATAAGAATTTAATTTTGTTTTATTTTTCCATCTTAGGAAATAAATGTTAGTAAATCTTGAGTAGTCAGTTAGAAGGTTCGTATAGTACACATATTACTTTCTTTATTAACAAATTTTTGAAGTCAGATAATTTAAATTGAAATAATCTAAGTTTTTTGTTTGTCTAGTGATCATGGGCTTAAAATGTTTCTTATCATATTTGACCACTACATACATCATATAAGTTATCAATATATTAAAAAAATCAAGTCCAAAAAAATTAACTTTTCAATAAAAATGAGACTAATCTATCATGCTATAAATTAATAGCTTCCACTATAAAGTGGAACTAGGTACATGCATAGTCACTAAATCGATAATTTTACTAATAGTTACACGTTTTTATATTTCTTTCCAACAAAATCAATATTTCTGAATAAAATAATTTTTCCTGTATAATAAATTATTTGAATATCTTTATTTATAAAAATGATCTTAAGATTAAATTTCTATTAAAGAGTGGAGACATATAAAAAATCATTTAAGGGTAAGATTTTTCTAAAATTGAGTATTACATAAATTTGTTTTCGAAATATTTATATTTTGTTTTAAATAAGGATCAAATTATTCAAATCACATTTTGTGTGAAGGCAATAGTGAAATTTATTATATTCCAATAATTATCAATGGTTTTTTCTATCATTTTTTAGCTCGTTGGATCAAAGTTCTTATATATCTTTAACCCCTTCTATAGTTGCATTTCTAGTCTATCTACCTTGCTTTTGGCTCTTTTAACATGAAACGTAGTGAATTCGCCTTCTTCCTGATGCTGTTTCAGCTTAACAACCTCATATAAATTTGAATTTGTAGCTGGTTTTCCACCAGTTAATTAGTATATGCAATTCCTTATCCAAAATTCGCATCAGCAGTATACATTATTTGCTCAAGAACTTTGCTCGAATTTTTACCCGTGATACCTGCAATTTTTGAGCTAATATTACTCAATGTATTCACCTAAATTTTTTCCCTCGATCAACGTAGAAATAGTCGTAGTGCTGAAGTTTTTAATTCAGGCTGTGATAAAAATAATTATTTCTCAGGTGCTCTATCACCTTACCAATTTGTAGAATAAGCATAACTTCTTTAAGCAAACTTTTGTGACATTGATTTCAACTAAAACTGATGCAAAAGATAGTACAGTCCATTATTGAGAGCCTTGTTATAATCCTTTTTCTTGTTGAAATGAAAAATCATCCAATAACTTGGATAAAAAATAATTGAATTCTTCACATTCAAATTATTACTAAGCTGAAAAATCACTTGCTTCCCATAGAAGTAACCAATTAACGAAAAACCATAGGTATTATGCAAGTAAGATTCTTTTTACATGTAGTTGTGTCTCGTGTGTATTTGTAAATGATTTCTAGGTAAAAAGTAAGACATATTGTGACTAAAATCTGCTTAAATTCTATTTGCAGGTCACAGAAATCAAGGACAGCGAAGCCATCATAATGGAGATTCTACAAAGGTTGTCCAAAAAAGATTTAGGGCGATTCAAGTGTGTCTCTAAGCATTGGCTTTCTATAATTTCAAAACCAGATTTCTGCTTCAGATATCATCGATTTAATCCAGCCGAAGCAGGTACTAATGCTTTAGTTACAGGCTTATACTTGTATCAACTACGTAGTGCTAATAGCTCGAGACTCAATTTTGTTTATCTGAATGGACAAATGACGAGAACTCCATCACCATTCTCAATTTCACTACCATATGTAAATGCAAAATCGAACATTAAGAGGATCTGGTCATGCAATGGATTGTTCTGCGTGTGTATGATAAACTATGAATTTTCACACAGTGCAATATGCTCTGATGGACATACGCACACGTATTACATCACAAACCCCACTACAAACAAGTCTGCTAAAGTCCCTGATTTCGGAAAACCTCTAACCGCAAATGTATTATCCTATCACTTAGCTTTCGATCCTCTCCAATCTCCATACTATAAAGTGGTTTGTGTTTGGGCTTACGATGCACATTATCGTTTTTCGATCTACTCCTCTGAAACAAAGGGTTGGGAAAATCAAGGATCCATGGTTGCTTCTCTAAAAACGGATGCAGCCTATAATTTTATGTTCAAGGAAGGGGTTTTCTCAAAAAATGTTGTGTATTGGGTGAGTAGAGACGGACCCTTCTTGTGTTTCAACGTTGAGAATTACTGTGTCCAAATAATGACATCAACTGGAATCAAAAAGCATATAAAACAAAGACGGATTGAATATTTTGGTGTTTCTCGTAACCATTTGCATCTTGTTATGGTAGATGAAACTGAGGATAATAAGTTTTACATATATCAATATGGAGAAAACTTCTCTAAGTGGGTTTTGAAGAATCGGGTTGATCTCGGAAAAATAGGTATACGTGAAGATAGGTGGTTTGGGAGGAGTGAAGGTGTAAGAATATTGAGTGTAATGTTGTGTAAGAAAGAAAATCAAGAAGGTGATCATGTGTTGCGATATGTAATTTCGACACCAGACACTATCTTCCAGTGTGAGCCTTTGACTCGTGGAGGTAAACCATCAATGGTTGAATGTGGTGTTTATGACAAGAATCAGGAAAATCTACATGAGTATAACTGGTTCAATGCTCACCAGTTTAGCATTTCACTTTCCTCAGTTTAGTTTATTAATTATGTCATTTTTTTTTTCATTATTGAGACTTGTTTTGTTTTCGTGTGATGTTGTTGAAGATTTGTATAAACTCTTGAGTTTACTTATGAGATATTTTTATAAATTCTTGCAGTATAGTTGTTATATTTTGTTATATTTACATCTTTTCTGGTCAGACAATGTTTTTCATTCTCATGATGTTTGTGCACACGACACCCTTTATGAGATATGACTAAGTTTTCGTTCAGGTTACTCAATATAATTATTCTTGTTTTTATTCAATTAAAAACTGGTGACCTTGCTTACAAACTACAGATTTCCACCTCGGTGTATACCTGTAAAGCGTTCTCACAAGAGCTGATCTGTCAAGTTTGGCTTCTTGAATGCTGGTCTTAGTTCTTCTAAGCTGTTCAATATTATAAATGAATATAGTGCAGGTCTCGAGTCTCGAGCCTTTTAGGCCTGATTTTCTGTACCAAGTATGGTGCGCCTTCTTTGCCCTCCTTGGTCCTTAATAACATGTCTAAAAAGCTGGTGTACAAATTACAATTATCACTCTCCGCATTAGAGCATGCTGAGCGAATTTTGTTCCTGTACCTGTTAACATTACCCATAAATTTGAACTGTAAGCAGTCCTCCACCCCCCCCACCCCCACCCTTCCCCACCCCCCACCCCCTCACTCTCATTTGCTGACTCCTATAAAAGCTTGCTCCGCGTACCCTCCAGAGTCAACTCAAAACTCCCAAGCTCAAAATTAAATAACAAATTTTCGTGTAGGAGTTATTGATTGGAAAAAATGTCGCTACACCTCGAGCAAGGAAGGAACGAGTAAAGCCAGCAACGATATACGATCCTTGATATTTCTAGGATCACAGTCTATTTACCTTGGATCCTCGGAGTTGCAAGGGGATAAATACGATGAGCTGCACTCCTGCATAGGTGACCGTTAATCATCAACGTGGGTAGGATGAGGGCAACTGGCTATAAGTACTTGGTGGAAAATTCCAACCACAATGATGACAGAAAGTGTAGGCTACTAGCATAAAAATTCAACCACGAATAAATAGAAAATATGATTTAGGTTTTTTGTGATAAATATCTTTACTTTTTTTCGCATTTTATTTGGTTAAACACAATTATTTTCCGTTAAATTCCATTACTTTAGTTCTTATTTTATTATCGGGTAGAATTCGTTCAATCAGATATTGGTGTGCCAAATTATTACTTTTTGAGCTATTGAAATACCACAAATGAAAAAAACCAAAGTCAGCAAAAAAACACAATCACATAACGAAGAAACGAGGAAAGTAGAATCCATAATGATGCAGAAAGAAGTTCCACTCCAAGTAACATTGTTAGAAACAGTGGAGATTACCGTACTCACTAATAGAGCGTACTCTAGTGAATAAAAAATACAAACTATAGTGATTGAATTTGAAAGAACATAATTTTGTATAACAAAATAAAATGAAGGTTAAAAATCCTTTTTGCAAAGTACTCGGCGTAAAAAGCCTTGTGATTACATTAATTGGATTTTGTAAAATTGTTCTTATATTTGTACTCGTAATTTCCTATTAATTAACTACTTATGGTAATGATCCACGCTTTTCCTTTCGTGGTTGGTTGACTTTCCTCCAAATTAGTTAAGCCATTTTGTTTGGCCAAGAAATTAGTGGATATGATTTGATACATCTAACTCCCTGCAGCCTCGATTAATAGAGGTTCTATATTCACGATCCTTGAAATAAGAGGTTCTATATTCACGATCCTTGAAATAACACACATGTCATGTTTAAGCTTTCTCGGCCTTTCTCTTATCGAGATGTAGTGATTTTTTTTCATATTAAATATCCATTTAAAAACTTGTACTTTTTTCATTCTCGTTTAAAGGGTTAGGTTTTTATACTTGTGGCCCTTCTTAGTGTTGGTAGTTTTGAGAAAACCTCTACTTATACAAATCAAGTTTCTTTTTTATCACTTCATAATGAAGAACTATTGTTGAGATATATAAAAAGTGGAAATTATAGCATCAAATAATTATTAATTCACCATTTGCCATTATGGGTTGCGTGTTCGTGCACCGGTTTTTTGCATTCCAAGACGTTACCTTATTAGCTTTTCTCAGATATTTCAAACAACACTTTATTTATATTGATGATTTATTCTTTTATTATATATCTTCATTGTATATTTGTGTACATGTCCTTATATATCATATTCTCATATCATCATTTGCATTTCACCTTTTTACATGGATTTTTATATGCATTTCACCTTATATATTTGTGTACGCAAATTTTAATGATAAGTAAAGATTCGTTCTCATGGACTTAGAGTGTTATACGAATGGATTAACAGAAAAGCGCAATAATAAATAGTTTAATGAATTAAAGACAAGAAAAGTAAATAATAATTATTGGAGAGAGGAGATTGTTATAATTTAAACTAAAGACAAAACAATAAATAAAAGATGTGAGAATAAGATGAGAGAATATAGTTCAGGTTTTGCTAGTATGTACTAATCCTTCTATTTCTTCTACTAGTTAATAAGGGTGATTAAAGCTAATAGATAAGTGGCCAAGATTCTATATTCCTCCAAACCCCCTTCCGGGTGGACTTAAGTGGTGACCTAAAATTACTAGGGGACTTGGGTAAGGGGACCCTGGGACTTGGGTAAGGGGACCCTGCGCGATGATCGGTGGTTAAATCTTAAACCCTAATGAATATCTAGTTAGGCAAGCCCTTCCACATCACTACCGCACACTAGACGTTGATGTGATGTTTCAATAATTAGACACCCCTTCCGGGTGACCATCTAACTACTATTAAGACAATCTTAACGTGATCAAGATTAAACCTGAAAATAAATCAAGGTACATAAAACAAATATATGGTTAGGAATGTAGAATCAATTTAAAAAGGTTTTCCCAAACAAACTTAGATAGGAGAATATAGAATCCAAAGATTATACATATGAAAAACCCAAATTATGGGAAAATTAGATCATACTAATAAGAAATAAACTAAAATAAAGATACATACTGTCAACTTGCTTCTTTTGAATAACTTATATGATGAATAATAATAAGTACTAGTTAAGGAGAGGCAAGGACATGTTTACAATGATTAAAGGGTGTATTTATAGGTGTTAAGAAGACCCTAGGTCGAAATCTTGTAGTAGAAAGCTTACATTTATTAAAGGGTGTATTTATAGGTGTTAAGAAGACCCTAGGTCGAAATCTTGGAGTATAAGGCAAGTAATTGGACTCCTTTTCCAATTCAAATTCGTTTCCTAAAATATAGGAGATATGATAAATACTGATGTCTTGTTCTGGTCGTAACTCCTTCGTTATTGGTCCGGATTTTGCCTACTTTATATCGAAACGGCCGTAGTGAAAAGATATACACTTTCTCTTTTGATATCTTAATTCCTTCCATATCTTCTTTCCTTATCTCTTTAGAGTTGATTTGACACTAATTAATTTTAATACATCTTAAAAGCTTCACATTTACACACAAATTAAACCAAATTTGCTCTAAAAATAATTAATCCTCAAATCAAGACAAGAAATAAGAATTTATCAAAATTTGAATAAAATCTATAATTAATTAATCATAAACACCTAAAATGGTGTCTCCAACATAGACTATTATATCACAAATAGGGAGACATCAAGACCCCCAACTCAAAGTTGTATCGTCCCGATACAATAAAGATATAAATAAAGGGAAGTCTTTAGATGCACACCTAAGTCAAATAAGCAAAGTAGAAAGAAGATAGCAAAATATATAAAATAAACTCAAAACAACTTCTCAGAAAATTTCATGTAATAATATTCACAAACTAGGTTACATGTACACTTGTCATACTCACGATCAACACGACTTAAATTCAAGATCAAATTAGCTTCGCAATGCAAGAAGGAGATATTCTTCATCTAGTTACCAATGAGGCTATAAATTGTTCATCAAACTTCACTAGTATTCAAATATACACCTAACTACTCTCTAGCTGATAAATCACTTCTAGATCACATAGCAAAGAATCAAAATGTCATTAGGGTTTTAATGTTGTCTTATGGACAGTATGATAGTATATTTGGATAATTTAGAGTGATCTTTTGGCTCTCTCCTCACTAGCCATCAACGAACCATCCTAGAGTTTGAGTTACTCTCATAAAAATATTCTCACTTAACCCAATGAATTGATGCAATAATTAGTATCCCCAATAACCCAATACTAAAGCATAAAGATAATCACATTAAAATTCCACCTTGTCGGTCTAAATATATTCAAATATAGCTATGACTCTCTTTTTGATATGAGATATCATGCTATTTTTTTCACATATTTTCTCTTTTCATAACTTTTTTCATTTACTTTTACCCCGGCAATGGGTTACAATATAATAAACCTGTGAATCATCATCAAAATATAGAGAACAATCAATAAGCTCAAAATTCCCAACCCAATAATACATCCCATAATGGTGGACCCACCACCCCAAACTCAAGCTCTATAACAATTGTCTATGCATCGCGATTCGAGTGCGGGTTATATGGAAAAGTCCTAAAATCTAAAGGGATATGTCTTATGATGTGGCTAAATAAAAAGGCTTTAGAAAGGCTAAAAGGGGCTCAGAAGGATATAAATATAATAAATAGAAAGCAAGCTAAAAGGAAACAAGGGCTTACCAAAGAACCGCTTTAATCACTTTCTAAATTTTGCAATTTTATTATTCTCTTAGATTTAGCACGTTTATCAAATGGGTTTATCAACTATCTTGAATCTCATGGCCTACACACCCCTCAAGGCGCCCTAAGATCAAACATACTTCTACCGCATTGCTTACTAATCTTTTCTTTACTATCAATGTGTGTTTCCTGTATATACTCAAAGCATACAAAATAAAAAAGCTCATAAACATACTACTTTCTATAATTAACTTACTAAGATTATGCTTTCAAACTATTAAACACACTTTGCATCTAATTCCCATGTATCAAAAAAATTAATTTCTTCCGAAAATAGTAAAATCACATAAAAATGGATATGAGAGACAACGAATCCTCACATCCCCCGACTCAAAAATGAGGTGTGTCCCCACGACTCGAAAAATACTCTAAAAGTAAATATAAAACAAGCAAATAAAGCATATACATAAATTGTAAGGAAGAAAGAGAACATACTCTCGAGGCTATTGCCTCGCTTTATCGACATCCAAGATAGAATTTATTTGCTTGTGCACTTTATTAATTGCTCAAGGAGTGACATCATGTGAACTTTATTACCTGTGATTGTGCCACATCATCGGCTAAGAAAGTTTGAGCTGCTTCAACTTTATTCAATTGCTCCAATACCTTTACTTTCCAAATACGATCATGTTCTGTTAATTGTGGAGGTTTCGTAACTCCTGCTTCTCTAAAAATTGTCTTGGTCCAAGTATTGTCAATATTATTTCTCATCTTATACATTAGTTTCTCTCCTTCATCCGGTATCACATTCGCTTTTCATACAAGGCACGTGATCATAGTAGGATATTTCACATTAAATAACAAAGTTGGAGAGACCGAAAATCGCATCACATCCTCAACGATCAACTGTGCCACATCTACTTCTTCCCCTCTTAAAATAAAATATAAAAATATTATGTTTCACTTAGTTACATCTGAAGTTTGTGTGTTTCCAAAGGCGTTTGGTGTAAGAAAATTGTGCCAAACTTGTGTATCTGCTTAAAGATATATGTACGGCCAAGGTGCCTTCAATTCTCCCTTATGTGATTGCACTTCTTTTTATCTAAAACATGCTCAAAATGTTGATTCCAATCTAAAGTCTTGATTTTTTCCACTGCTTCTCTAAACTTTTATGGTCCAACAAATTTCTTGAACTGGAAGTGGTTTCTAATCTCTTCAACTGTAAAAGGAACTAACTTGCCTCTAATTGGAACACGACCTTCACTATCTCGGCTAAAGAGTCCTAAATAGAACTCGTAAACTAACTTTATGCATAAATTTGAACTTCGCATTATGAATGTTGACCAACCCAATCTATCTCCCATGTATAAGAATCTCGTGTACTCACCTTCTCCAACTTCTTTTTCAAATACTCTTTTATGAGCAAAGGGAAAGTGCGGTAAATGTTTATTTGCGTGTGTAGCCAACTGTCTTCTCTAGAATGGATTTGATCTCTCGATTAGAAACCTCAGCTTAACCATTTGCTTGTGGACAGTATGCAATAGATACACGATGTCTCACCCCTTACTTCTTTAATACCACCTTCAAGTATCCATTAACAAAATGAGAACCTCCATCACTAATAATAACTCTAGGCGTACCATGCCTAGTGAAGATGTGTGACTTCAAGAACTTTATCACCACTCACGAATCATTGGCCCGGTAGAGATACAGTCTCTACCCATTTAGACACGCAATCAACCTCTATAGGATATAAATATTTTCGTGAGATGGTAAAAAAGGACCCATGAAATCAATACCCCAAACATCAAATATTTCAACTTCAAGAACATTGTTACGTGGAATTTCATCTCTCTTGGATATATTATCGGTAAATTGGCATCTATGACATTTTTCTTTACATATTCATGACAATCCTTATGTAGAGTAGTCCAATAAAAACTAGATTGTAGTATCTAAGTAGCAGTGCTCTCACCTCTGAAATGTCCTCCATATGGTGAATCGTGACAACCTGCGATTACTGAATGGGTTTCACTCTCAGGTATGCATCTTCTCACCATCGGATCACTACATGTTTTGTAGAGGAAAGGATCCTCCAAAAATAATTGTTTTGCATAGTGAATCAGTCTCTTTTTCTCTTGTGAAGTAGCCCCTTAAAGAAAAGAACCACTCACAATAAGATTTGTGATGTCTGGATACCAAGGAGTTCCATTTGCATATATTGAAAATAAACTCTCATTAGGAAACTCTTATTTGACCAACTCTGGTCCACTATTAAACACAGAACCCTCAAGACGCGACAAATGATCTACAACTTGATTATCACAACCCTTTCTATCTTGAATCTCCAAGTTAAACTCTTGTAACAACAATACCTATCTAATCAAACGCGGTAAGTGTTGACTAAGGTGTGATAAAAATAAGATATAAATAAACAAAATAAACACCCGAGCCTAGCACGGTATTACAAGTATTACAGGACGTATAAAAGTTTTAATGATAAGTGAATTCGTTCATCAGAGACTACGAAAGCTAGAGAAAATTTATGCAAATATCAAGTGCAATTAATAATGCTAGAAGAATAATACGCAAGAAATAAAAGACAGATATAATTTTTTTTTTGGTTTTTGTAAATAGAAAATAAACTAAATAAAATAAAGACAAAAAATTAAATAAGAAAAGAAATTAATATGAGAGAATTGCTCGAGATATAGCAAGTAATCTCCACTAGTCTTGTTCATTCTAATCAAGTAAGGGAGAATTATGTAGAATTGCAATAACCAGGATTCTAAATTCCTCCTAATCCCCTTCTGGGTGGAATTAGGTGGCGACCTCATAATCACGAGGGGACTTAATTAGGGTGCTCCTAAGCCAATAGGTTCTTAGATGAGACTGACCTTCTGATGATGATCGGTGGTTAAATCAAACTCTAATGGTTATCTAGTTAGGCAAGTCCGTCAGGATCACTACCGCACACTAGACGTTTATGTAGTGTTTCAATAATTAGACACCCCTTCCGGGTGACCATCTAACTACTATTAAGTTAATCCTATACGCATGCATTCGCAAGGAAAACAAACAGTAAGTCAAAGCACATAAAACAGAGAATATAAGAGTCATTCCTTTAAAAGCTATCGAGAGTTCAGGTGAATGGCCTATAGTTGGAGGACAAAAACTGAAATTTACTCTACTAACTAATTTATACTGACAAATTTTACATTTTTTTAGGCATATTCTATGGTTGCACATCCATTACAGCCTCATCTAGTAGCAGCTGGAACAAATATTGGAGTAATTGTATGTGAATTTGATGCTAAATCTCTTCCACGTGTGGGCCCACTTCCAACACCACAAGGAAGTAAAGAACATTCTGCTGTTTTTTTAAAGGAGATACAGTTGAACAACTTCATGTTAAGCAAATTAAGAAACATCTTAATACTCATGTTCCTCATGATTCTTACTCTCTTCTCTCAGTTAGCAGCTCTGGAAAGTAAGTGCCCTACATTTTTTTTGAATCTTTCCCTTGGTCCCCCAAACTTTTTAAATTTCTCGTATTAGCCCTAATAGTCCTTGAACTATAGGCCATTTACAGGTTTAGTATATGAACTTCTAAAGCTCTCCAAATGATCCTTGAATTTCATTTTTGGCCTTCGTTAGTACCCGTTCAATTTTTAGCGTTAAGTGCCATGTGACAAAGATGTTCAAGGACCAAACCGGTAAAAAATGGTATAGTTCAGGGACTATTTGGGGAAATTTTTCCTATTAATAATTACGAAAATATCTACTGCCATGTGGACTTAATGGTAGAATTTGATGCGGGGGACAAACAGTTCTAAAAAAATAAATTCGAGGACTATTTGGGTAACTTCAATAATTCTTATACCAAACTGGTAAATGGCCTACAGTTTTCTATTATAAGATATAAGTTATTCTCTATAATATAGGGACTTATAGGGTAACTAATTATGAAAAGTCAATATCAATACCTACAATGCACTTTTATATTATCACCTGACTTCGCAAAATAAAAATTAACCTCTATATAGAAAAGGAAAATTCTTCCATCCAATATAGGATGATCCTATACCAATTATATTAATACACATACTCCATGTTTTAAACTTACAAAAGTAACTAACATATTAATCTAATGACATGTGGTTTGTTATAATAATCAATGGCTATGATATGAATATTGGACCATCCAATATTGGATGGAAGTAATACCCGAAAATAAAATTATAGTATTCCCTTTTGTCCCCTCAAAATTTCAGAATCTTTCCCTTGTCCCCCTCAACTTCTAAAATTTATCTTATTAGCCTTAAATTTTTTTTCTCATCTATGAAAAAAATCTAAGTTATTTTGTATAATATATAGTGATTTATACGTAACTAAATCAATGTCTACAACGCAATTTTCGCATAATATAGGGACCTATACGGCAATTAACTAGGTTTTTTTAATTGCAGGTATGTTGCAGTTGTATGGCCCGATATACCGTACTTTTCAATCTTCAAAGTCAACGATTGGTCAATAGTCAATTCAGGTAGCGCAAGACAATTAGCTTGGGACACCTGTCGTGACAGATTCGCTATTCTCGAAACCCCACAAGCTCCCAGAATTCCCATAATACCCAAAGGCAGCTCCTCCCGCCGCGCTAAAGAAGCCGCCGCTGCGGCTGCCGCCTCCACCGCCAACTCCGCCACTGTTCAAGTCCGTATCATCCTCGACGAGGGCACATCAAATATCTTATCCCGATCAATCGGGACCCGCCACGAACCTGTCGTAAGTTTACACGGTGGAGCCCTTCTCGGAGTAGCTTATCGAACATCTCGTAGAATCAACCCTCTTAATATTTCCCCAGTTTCAACTATACCTTTATCAGGGGCAGGATCGTCTTTTACTATGCACGACGACGGGTCGAGAAACACCGAAGCGGTACCGAAAAACTTTCAGTTGTATAGTTGGGAGAATTTTCAACCAGTGGGCCCGCTTCTTCCACAACCGGAATGGACTGCGTGGGACCAGACTGTTGAGTATTGCGCGTTCGCGTATCAACAGTATATAGTTATATCGACGCTTCGTCCGCAATTTCGTTATTTAGGTGACCTAGCGATTCCTTTAGCGACCAGTGCCACCTGGCATCAGTGACAGTTATTCGTCGCTACTCCGACGACTATCGAATGCGTGTTCGTCAATTCCGATATCGCGCAAGTCGATATCGATACGAAAAGACGAAAAGAAGAAATGAAACTTAAAGAAGCGCAAATCAAAGTTGTGTCAGAACACGGAGTTTTAGCGTTAATAAACGTCGAAAATCAATTAAAAACGGAGCTCGAAAAAATCAATTTAAGACCTCCATTATTACAAGTAATACGTCTCGCTTCATTTCAACAAAACCCCTCGGTCCCACCTTTTTTAACATTACCGAAACAATCAAAATCCGAAACCGATAAATCGGAATCCGAAGAAAAACGCGCCAACGACACGTCCGCGGTGACGATCGGTGGTGGAGGAGTTTCCGTGGCGGTGACACGTTTTCCGGCGGAACAAAAACGACCAGCGGGCCTACTTATAATAGTTGGAGTACGAGACGGAGTACTATGGCTAATCGATTTACATGTGCGCACACGCCCTTTCTTTATCCCACCCAGGTATAAAATCGCTACAAGAAATAGTAGCATTAGCGGGGAAGCTATTGCGGCAACAACTAAAATGGCCTCTAATGATATTTTTAAAAATCAAAATGGTCTCTAATTATATTTTTAGCGGCAATATTTTCCGCTAAAAGATAAAGATAATAGAGGCAAAAACAAATAATATACTACTAAAAGTATCTTTAGCGAGAAACTTATAGAGGCGACAAATAACAAACTATTAGTGGCAAAATCAAGATTTTTAGTGTTAAATTTTTTGCCCGCTAAAGAAATTATTTCTTGTAGTGAATCCCGATGCTTAGCAGCTCACGGAGATGCTATTAGTTCAGTTAAATGGGCCAACGATTGGCCCGTGAACATCACGATGATTTGGCCCGTTTTTTTAGTAGGTATGGGTTACGCTACAGAAGCGCTTCATCTACCGGGTATATCGAAAACACTTGAATTTGATCTTGCAATGCAAAGCAATAACTTAAAGCGTGCTCTTCATTGTCTTTTAACTATGAGTAATAGTAGAGATATAGGACATGAAACAGTGGGGTTGAATTTAAATGATTTAATGAATTTAAGTACGAAAAAAGAAGATGTAGTTGAAGCTGTACAAGGAGTAGTGAAATTTGCGAAAGAGTTTATGGAATTAATAGATTCAGCTGATGCGCAACTGGACAAGGTGAAATTGCACGTGAAGCTTGTAAAAGATTAGCTACTGCTGCTTCCATTAAGGGTGCGTTAGAAGGTTATGAGTTGCGTGGACTTGCTTTGAGATTAGCTAATCATGGGGAGCTTAAACGGTTAAGCGTATGTTACTTTTTTGTATTTCAGTTTGGTCCTTGAACTATAAGATATTTACTGGTCCTCCAACTTTGTTTCTTTACCATCCATTTTTACTGTCAAGTCCATGTGACCAGGGGCGGAAAGGAAACTTTTAACCCCACTCCCCCAAAAGTTTTTAGAATATTCCCTTGGTCTACCAACTTGTAAGAATTTCTCTTACTAGGCTTGCATTTAATATATTTGTATGAAAGAATGTTTTGGTTTTTCTGTAGTAAATTATAGGTTATTTTGTATGATATAGAGATTTATAGTGTAATTAATAAAAAGAAAAATAATTAGTATCGGGACATGTAGTGTATTTTTTACATAATACAGAGACAAACAGTGCAATTTTTGCATAATTTAGGGACATACGTGCAATTAAGTAAATATATGTTTAAAATTTTCAGAATCTGCACTTGGCCCCCCAATTTTTAAGAATTTATCTTATTAGGGTTGTATATATATTATATTTGTATGCATATTTTGTTTATTCTATAGTAAAATACAGGTTATTTTCTATGATATAGAGGTTTATAGTGTAATTAATTTGAAAAAATTTAATATCCGGACATATAGTGTTTTTTTACATAGTATAGGGACCTATAGTGCAGTTTTTGCATAATATAGGGATATAAATGCAATTAAGTAGGTTTTTTATGTAATTATTAACAGGGGAGATTCCCCAAATAGTCCATGAAGTATACATTTTTTACCGGTTAGGTCCCTGAACGTCTTTGCGACATGGGACTTAACGGTAAAAATCTGACGGAGTTGGGACTAACAAGGGTAAAAAAATGAAGTTTGAGGACTATTTGGGTAACTTTTGAAGTTGGATAACTAAACTGGTAGATAGTTTATAGTTCAGGGACCATATGTGCAATTTTGACTTTTTTAATAAACGGGTAGTAGATTATTAAATGTGGATTTGCAGAATCTGGTGAGCAATTTGATAGAAGTTGGAGCAGGAAGAGAAGCAGCTTTTGCAGCAGCAGTATTGGGTGATAATACACTTATGGAAAAATCTTGGCAAGAAACTGGAATGCTTGCTGAAGCTGTGCTTTATACTCATGTAATTTTTCATATCCCTTTTTTTTTTTTAGTAATTTACCTTTTTATCCTTTCTAAGTTATTTTCTGTGTTGTATAGGCACATGGGAGACCTACAATGAGAAACTTAGCTCAGGAATGGAATAAAACGCTACAAAAAGAAATGGATAACACACCAACACCTAAAACTGACGCCACATCAGCTTTTCTTGCTTCACTTGAAGAACCTAAACTCAATAGCTTAGCCGATGCAGCTAAAAAACCACCTGTCGAAATTTTACCTCCTTGTATGGCTTCTTTATACGGGCCTAATCCCGGTCAACTCAAAAAACCCGCGGGCTCTCAACCACCACCCCAACCCTCTAAACCTTTACTTTAGAAGGACCCGGGTCCACTAAACCCATTGGTGCCCCACCAGACCCCACCCCACCAGAATCTGCCCCACCTGCCACACCAGAAGCTGCCCCAACTGCCCTACCAGAAGCTGCCCCACCTGCCACACCAGAAGCTGCCCCACCTGCCCCTGAATCTCGTGTTCCACCAAACCCAGAAGCTGGAGCTCCAACGGGGGGTCCACCTGCTCCAGAATCCGGCGCTCCAGGCCCGGGCCCAAAAACAGGAGTATCGGCCCAGCCCGAATCGGTGGAACCAGTTGGTAATGATTCGAGTAGTTTGCCAGCTACTGAAGTAAAGGAAACACCTGATTTATCATTAGCGTTGGTTGAAAATCCATCTGTGAATGTGGGACCAGGAGAGCGGGACCCATTAGATACTGAAGTAAAGGAGACATACGATTTATCATTAGCATTAGCGCTAGTTGAAAATCCAGGTGTAACAGGGGCGGGGGACCCATTAGGTTCAACACAAGAACTGGAAAACAAGAAATCAAGTTTGGCTGATGATCTTATGATGATTGATTGGACTTGATGATATAGTGGGCATTTGTAGATTCATTAGTTCATTCTAGTTTTATCTTTTTTTGATTTCACATTTTTTTTCTAATCCTCTTGATTATTTTCAGTGATACCTACCTATACTTATTATAGGTTCACTGGCAGGTTGTGAGATGTAATTTTTTATATCCAACAACCTCATTAACATTCTTTTGTACCACATTACTGATGATCATGTCAATTTGATTTTTAACTTTTATTTGAACAAAACATAAGATCTCTGTTAAAGTATCCTTTAGTTCATGGCTAAGTTATCTGGTAAAGCATTTCGAATCAATTTTCTACCATTTGGGGGGAAAAAGGAAACAAAGATGTAGAAAGATGAATAAAGCAATAGAAAGTGGTTTCTGCTAATATTATTACAAATAACCATATCAACTGAATATAAAAGCAATTCAAAGAAATATGGAAAAAAACAAATAAAAATGGTGGCACCCAATTTTTTAAATTAAAAAAACATCATACAAATGTTCGTTGCTTTAGCTAATCAACTTAATTAAATATGATTATCGTCCAAAAGATAAAAAATTAAATGTTATTTGCATTATAACAAAATGAAACATGAATTTTAGTGAACAATTATGTTTGATACAGTTTGACTTTAAAATAATCCTCCACTTTTTTTGCATTAAGTTATACATGCTATCTCATGTCTATATCTCTAATACCTTTTGTTTATAATAATTAATCTTCTTGCTCTAACCTTTTTAAATGTAACATTGCTTCAACAATGCAAGTTTTATTACCGTTATTTCATGTGATCTCCAAATCTATAGTCCTATATAGTCCTTATACTCTAAAAGTGCCACGAAACGTGTCTATAATCGACCACACGGACTTTTCGTGGAGTTTTTAGTCATATATACAGTCATGTGCTTTAAAATGACACGAAAGGTCTCTATAATTAACCATAAAGACTTTTCATGGCATTCTTAGTTCTATATAGTCCATGTGTTTTAAAAATGTCATGAAAAGTCTTTATAATAGACCATACTGACTTTTTGTCAACATTTCTAGTCCTCTTTATAGTTCATATGCTCTAAAAATGCCATGGAAGGTCTTACGACCGTTAACAACTTTTTGTGACAGTTCTAGAGCACATGGACTATAAGACTAGAATCTTGAAACCCACATACTAAAATACAATTTACCCTAAATATGTCTAACAATCAATATCGATAATAGACGTAGTGTTTTCTGTGCAAGCATCAAGATTGCATTGTTTGAATTCTCTAAACCAATTAATAGATTGTCAATTTTGAATATATTTTCAATTTGTTCCATTCAAATAATATTTTATCATCTTGTTAATTATACAAATATATTCAAGAAAACGAGATATAACACCCAGCCCTTGTAATCAACCATAAATACAGATATTTATTTTGCTACTTCTAACGGTACTTCAAGCCAAATATGTATCTTCTACTGTGCAAGCTGGAGTACTAAATCCTCCTGCTATAGAGAAATAGTAAAATCGTATGAGTAAAGGGATCAAAATTAATATATAATTTAAGAAAATATCATTTGTCAAACTTGAGATATAATAAGTTGAGATGGATAAAGACTTACCAAATTAATAAATTGTTCAGATTTGTTGAAATGAAATGACATGATCAATGATCTTTCTTTTGAGTAATATATTATAATCAACCCTAGAGCAATATAATGAATAAAAAATTAATCAACAGAAAAAAAACAGATAAAGTATTACCAAAAAATAGAAGTAGTTGATTGATAATTTACCTTGAATTTGCGGGGCTGGATTAACTGGAACACAACAATATCACCCTCAAGGGTGGAGGTATGTTATGTGTGGGGTCCATGCCCTCAGGTTTTAAAATATTTATTTGGTCCCCTTAACTTTTAAAATTTATTTAATTAGACTTTAAATTATTTTATTTATAGGATTTTTGTTTTTTAACAACTAAATATATATTATTTTGTATAAAAAATAAATTTATCAAATAATTAATTAAAAAAATTAATATCTTGACATATATTGCAATCTTTACACAATATAGGGACTTATAGTGACTTTTTGCATTATATAAGGACTTATTTTGCAATTTTTGCATAATATATAGACTTATCATGCAAATACGACATATTTTTTTTTTCGGGGACGGTGCCCCCTAACCCCCTTGCTGTTGTTGTTTCCTTGTAATCTGCACACCAAAGATTACAATCAGATCAACAACAAATGCAAGTCATAAAGGCATTAAAACAGGACAAGGATCTAATAAATATATGTTTTGGCTTCATTCCGCAATTAATAACTAAAATTTGTAAACTTCAATTGTAATCTAGTAGTAATTAATACTTTTCAAATGCTAATTTCTCTATCTATTCATAGGAACCCCAAATTAAGTAAAGAATATGAATTTTACCAAAAAGAATTTTTAGATCAAATTAACCTTCAAATTGATTACTACATGAAAATACTTTAGAGAAAACCATTCACTTGCATATTATAATACTTACCGAGAATGAATTCCATTGTTGAAATGTCATGGTCAACGATCTTTTTCCTGTGTTAAGAAATGCATAAATAAATTATGTATTATATTGTGATTAGTATTAATAATAAGGCTTCATTTTATAGTAGAGCTTTACTAAAAAAATCATCATTATGGAAAAAGTAATGCTAAGATTTTGTTTAATATTTAATACAACGGATTTAACCAAACATAATAAAAAATTTAGTTTTAGACCTTTGAGCAAAAAATAAAAATTCCTATCCAAATATTAATATTCTAAATTTCATCAAATTTAACAATTATAGTATGAAGGTAGATTTAGAAGATAAAATAATGGGGCTTAGCTATACCGTTTGAAGTTGTGCCACTGAATTTTTTTAAGGCTTTTTTTAGGATTCATCAATAGTCACCCTACAAGCTATTATTACCAGAGATCTAATTTAATTTATTTAAAACTGAGAATCAAACTTCCTCTACAAATTTAACATTTACCGATCATATATACAATTCAATTCAAATGGAGTATTTCATTTTTGTAATTCAAAAAAGAATCCAAAATTTAATATACAATTCTTTTAATTGAATATCAAAATCAAACTAAAAACCTGAAAAGTAATAATTGCCCAAATTCGTTAAAAGTCTCAATTATTCACCTAAACAGTCAAATTAATATATTAGTAGAATACAAAATCAAAGAAAATTACCAAAAATATTTGATTCTATGAATAGGTGAAGTGCATGGACAGATCCAGAACCGTCCATAAATGTGTCGTAAATAAGTGAAATTTATGATTTTCTTAACAGAGGGTTTGAGCGATCTGGTCCTTAGAGGATCTACTAATGATTTAGGTAAAAAGATATAGTTTCATGAACTGGACAGTGTAAAAAGTAGAGACTAATGAGAGATGTGAAAATGAAACTTATACGGTTTAGAAGGAGGATAGGGGTATTTTAACACCTTAGTTACGGTGTTGGGTTGGCCCGGCGAACACTTTTGCTATGTTGCAAACACGAGGCCCAAATCTCATTACATGGCTAAAAGGCCTTCATATTTTAATACACACTTTATTCTTTTTCTTTTTGATGCAATACCCTTTATTCTAACCATGTTTCACTTGGGTTACATATATTATCCTAGGTTGTTTTGACTTTCTTTTTAACTGAGGTCTACTAAACTCCTTAAGGAATGTTTACTATAGTGCTATTGTCTATTTATCTACTATATAAATTAAATTATACTTATAAAATTATAAAGCCCTAATTTCTTAATATTTTCTTCTTTCTCTACCTATCACAAACCCTGAAGCTATCTTCTCTCTACTTTTCCCAAATCTATGACTACCCCAAAATATTTTCTGCCATCAACAACTTTTTATGGTTTCAGATGAAGCCATTGAAGATTGAGATCTACTCAAAGTCTTGTTCGTTGTTCAAGCTTCATGGTTGAAAATCGAGATCTGCTCGAAGCCTGGTTCTTTGTTCAAGTTTCACCACTGGCGAGCAACTCATAGAAATAATGTGGAACTGTTCTACAGTATAAAAGTTTAGATTTTCAAGAAGTATTTGAGTCCATGGCTTGAATTCAAGCTTCCATCCAAGCTCCATGGTCCACATCTCGTAAAAGAAACTTGGCTAAAAGAAGCTTTGATAGCAGCTCGTGATAGAAACTTCGACAACAACTCGTGGCTCGTGACAAAAGCTTCCTAAGTAGTGGTGGGTGAGTTGGCTCGGAGACTGGCGAGGAAGCTTCGTGGTTCAGGCGAGGAAGCTTTTGTGATTCATGTGTAGACAGTGAAGCTTCCAAGATCTTTGAAGATGCTTTTTTATTGTAGCCACTTGTTTACTTTTTAAAGTAATTTTGCTCTTTTTTTCTTTTCGTAGTAAGTCTATTATTTCTTTTATGTAAACAATAGTTTTTTTTTCTTTTCTTTTCTTGTTCAAATGTTGGCCCGTTTAAGCATTTATTGTATTTTCCCCATTTGATGTTGTAATTTTATTTTCCTGATTATACAAATAGTTTTTATGCATTTTTGTGTTAACTTAGTGGATTTTATACGTGTGCTTATTTTTTTGGTCATTACTCAATGTTTTTGGACCATACTCAAGGAATTCATTGATCATACTCAGTGTTTTTTTATACTTAGCAAAATTTCTAAATACTCAATGAATATTTTCCCGAGATTCAGTGAATTTCCCCCAATACTCAGTGAAATTTTTAGATACTCAGTGAACTTTCCCGATACTCAGTAAAATCTCTAAGTAATTAGTAAAATCTTCGGGCACTCAGTAAAATTTCCAAGCATCGGCGGTGCTAGCGATGGTTGGTGTGGGTTGTTAGAGGTAGAAAGTATCGATACTCAGTGACTTGATACTCATGACTAAATAATTTGGTGATCCGTGCTTAATGCCACTTATTCTTTTGTCTTTATGTGGGTTTTATTATATTTAAGGTTATTTTAGTATTTGGTCACCCATAAGATTGGGTGGTGACCTTGATAGTCTATATGCATCCTAGAAGGGGGGTTGAATAGGACAATAGAAATTAATCGGCTAATTTTATTTCAAGTAAATAAAATTAAAAGCTAATTTGAATCCTATTGTTTTAGCAAACTAAATAGTAAAGATCTAGATAATCCTAAAAGACAATATTATGAAACTATTCATGTAGGCATTTTATCAAGCATATAGAGTGCGGAAATGTAAAGAGTGAAGAGATAGAATACGATACACAACGATGTATAGTGGTTCGGTTTCCCTACATCCACTACCTAAGGAAGCCTCCTTAGGATTTGCAAGATTCTCAACTAATCTTCGTAACTCTTAACCGGGTGAGTTTACAAACCCTTTACAACCACTTCAAAAACCTTTGAAGGAAATACACTTGTGTTATCACCAACACAAGGAACCAAGCATAAAACCTATGCTCACACTACTCTCTTAATCTATTACAAGAACTAAGAGGAAAGGAAAAAGTGTTTGGGGGTGCTTAAAAAAGCTTTGTAACTAAACTCCTAAATGAGTGGATATGAACTATGTAGCTTCACAATGAATATGACTTGAATGCTCCTTTGAAACCTCCTTTAATGATAATATTAATTGCTCTTAAGATTGGTAGATGGAAGGCTTGAGTTGTGTCTTGAATGAGGTCCAATTTATAGCTGAAAATATCTTCCAACGGTCAATAAGTTTCTATCTAACGGATCTATTTTATCTCGAACGGATATAAGCTTTGTCCTCTAGTAATAGTGCAGAAAACCCTTTCTTGCGGTGTACCGCGGGTATGGTCCGGTGCACCGCGAAAACGTTCGTCTAAACTTCAAGCTTACTGGTCGGACCATCCTATGCACCGCGTCCCTGGTCCGTGCCTCAGTCCGGTGTACCGCGCCTTTGTCCGGTGTACCATGCATTTTCATTAGCTTACTGACGGGCTATCCTGTGCACCGCGTCTCTGGTCCGTGGCTCTGCGGTGTACCGCGTGTCTCGTCCGGTGTACCGCGGCACTGTTCTTTTGAATCTCAAGCTAAAGTCCAAGGATTTAAACACAACTAATCTAATGAGGGGTTTTGGAAAACCTTTAAAGTGATACCAAATGAATTTTAGTTTAAATGATGATTTGTCGAATATTAAAACGGGAATAAAAACAAGGTGAGGCTAACAATCTCCCCCTTTTTGATGTTTGACAAATCATAAACTTTTGAAGATGCCTAAGATTAAGTTTTGATCAAAAACTCCCCCTCAACCTAATCACTAGAGTTTTTATAAAACTCCCCTCACAAAATGCATTTGAAAAAGTTTAACTAAAATTTCTCCCCCTTTGTCAACAACAAAAAGAACAAATGATACGATTTTTGAAAATTTTAAGGGGTTAAAACACATTTTGAGTAAAAACAAGGACTAAAGAAGTAAATGGATAACAATTTAGAAGCTTCAAGGACCCTATAACATCAAGAAAATATTAGCAACACGAGAATATACACAAAGAGCACTAAACAAAAATGGCAAGATAAGAGGGTTAGAGAATTTGCATGCCAATCTCACAACGAATTTTCTCAAAAAGATCTTGGGGTAAAGGTTTAGTAAAGATATCGGCTAGTTGATTTTCCGAAGTGACAAATTCAAGTACAATATCCCCTTTTTGAGTGTGATCACGGATAAAATGATGACGGATTTCTATGTGTTTCGTTCTAGAGTGTTGAATAGGATTTTTGGTAAGATTGATAGCACTAGTGTTATCACAACGAATGGGAACACGATCATACTCTAGACCAAAATCTAGTAAGGTTTCTTTCATCCAAAGAATTTGAGTCACACAATTTCCGCCCGCAACATATTCGGCTTCGGCCGTGGATAAAGCAACACTATTTTGTTTTCTACTAGACCAAGAAACAAGGGATTGTCCTAAGAATTGGCAACTACCACTAGTACTCTTCCTATCAAGTCTACACCCGGCATAATCGGCATCCGAATAACCTATTAGCTCAAAAGAGGTAAATCTTGGGTACCAAAGTCCTAGACTAAGGGTTCCTTTCAAATACCTAAAAATACGCTTAACGGCACTAAGATGGGATTCTTTAGGAGAGGATTGAAATCTAGCACAAAGACACACGCGGAACATAATATCGGGTCTAGAAGCGGTTAAATAAAGTAAGCTACCAATCATACCTCAATATACTTTCTCATCAACATCCTTACCATCTTCATCTTTGTCTAATTTTGTGGATGTGCTCATTGGAGTTCCAATTTCCTTTGCATCTTCAAGTCCAAATTTTTTGATCAATTCTTTTGTATATTTGGCTTGATTGACAAAGATGCCATCCTTCATTTGTTTGATTTGAAGTCCAAGAAAGTAATTCAATTCTCCCATCATGCTCATCTCAAATTCCTTATGCATGCTTTTAGAAAAATTCTCACAAAGATTTTCATTAGTAGCACCAAATATTATATCATCCACATAAATTTGAACAAGAGGGATATATTTAGAAGACCTTTTTATAAATAAAGTGGAGTCAATATTTCCTCTTTTAAAACCATCATCTAACAAAAATTTGCTTAAACGTTCATACCAAGCACGAGGTGCTTGTTTTAAACCATATAAAGCCTTTGAAAGTTTAAAAACATGATTTGGAAATTTTGGATCCTCAAAACCCGGTGGTTGTTTAACAAAGACTTCCTCGTCTATAAAACCATTTAAAAAAGCACTTTTGACATCCATTTGGTAAAGTTTAAAATTCATATAACAAGCAAAAGCAAGAAGCATACGAATAGATTCAAGTCTAGCTACCGGAGCAAAAGTTTCATCGAAATCAATACCTTCTTCTTGATTGTATCCTTGAGCAACTAACCTTGCTTTATTTCTAGTGATAATACTGGTGTCATCTAGCTTGTTGCGAAATATCCACTTAGTGCCAATAATAGTAGGGCCAATTGGTTTCTCCATTAATGTCCAAACTTTACTACGCTCAAATTGATTTAATTCCTCATGCATAGCATTTATCCAATGATCATCTAACAAGGCTTCTTTAATATTCTTGGGCTCAATTTGAGATAAGAATGCTTGATGAGCACAAAGAGCAATAATACGAGAGCGAGTGGTAACACCTTCTTTTGGATCACCTAGAATTAATTCACTTGGGTGATCTTTGATATGTTTCCAACACCTTGGTAAATCCGTACTAGCTTCATTTGAGACTTGACCATTTTCCTTAGGAGGTTCATCATGAGATTTTAATTCTTGAGTAGGAGATTCTAAGGGTTGATCTTGTGGAGTATCTTCATGTAAGTCAACATCTACTACTTTCTTGATACAAAAAGGATTAGTCTCATCAAAGTCAACATGCATAGATTCCTCAATAGTACGAGTACGTTTGTTGAAGATACGATAGGCTTTTCCCTTAGTGGAATAACCAAGAAAAATACCTTCATCCGATTTAGCATCAAATTTTCCCAAATAGTCCCTAGTGTTTAAGATAAAACATTTGCACCCAAAAACACGAAAATAAGCAATAGTTGGTGGTCTACCATTCCAAAGCTCATAAGGGGTTTTCTTAATAAGGGGTCTAATTAGAACTCTATTTAACACATAACAAGCCGTATGAACGGCTTCT